>OZ024697.1:0-109635 GCA_964016905.1 Perithous albicinctus | reverse complement strand
GTAAATAATAGTAACTAAGTAACCAATAATTTAAAACCAATTAATTAATTTTTGATAAATTGTAAATATATTGTAAAAACTATGAATTAATATTATTAACATTATTATTAATATTATATCAATAATGAATCAATACAATTTATTACCAGTTTTTCATTTTCATGATTTACTAATAATTGTTAATTAATATTCAATAATTTAAATTAAAAAATTGTAAATAAATTTATTAATTAATTTAATAAAAATTATTAAATTATTAATTTCGAGATTTTCGTGTCAGCGAAATTTGTGTGTGTGTGTGCGTGTGCGTGTGTGTGTGTGTGTGTGTGTGTGTGTGTGTGTGTGTGTGTGTGTGTGTGTGTGTGTGTGTGTGTGCGTGCGTGCGTGTGTGTGTGTGTGTGTGTGTTAAATTTTAATAAAAATCGTAAAAATTTACTGATCAGTTCTCCTTTGTTAAGCCCGACACAGGGAAGCCGTGAGGGCGATATTTAAGATTTTAATATTTAAGGGGTACCATCTAAAGCGCTTGGCGCATCTGCTCTGACAGGAATTTGTGTGGATGGAGGGGAAGGTTACTGTAGTTGGAGATTGATTATTCAAATAATTATCCGGGTTTGGTTTATATTAAAACAATAAAGTATAGCGTAATATAATTATAAGTTCGGTTAAATACAATGGTAGAGTGATTAGAATATTTCTTAACCTACGTTGGGTTTTCTGCATGTCCTGGGTTTGTCTGTTCGGTCGATTCCTTTATTGTATTGGTTGTTGAATTTGATTGAGTCCTTCCGCCCGCGCCGGTACTCGGGTTCCCCTCACGAAGGTTTACAATCCACGCTCACCTCGATGACTTCCCGTTCCCTCGGGTGGGAAGGCTTGGTCGCGAAAGACCGAAGACACGCGAGACACTTCGTGAGGGGTCCACCGAGGGACCGATGACTTCGGCGAGAACTCTTTGGGGAGCTCCCGCCGGGCGGAGCGTTTCGAAGAGACTAACTACCTTTTTCCCGATGGAAAAAGGAATTGACCGGTGATCGATGGGTCGATGCACGCTGGAGTTCGGTGCTGACACAGGGCCTACTGCTATAGTTTCGCAAGAGCGCGTGGCTTGCTGCTCTGTATTTCGGCATCGAGGTCGATGTGCCGGAAAGAATGTAATTTTATTTTAGCACTATCCTCGTACGGATATAACACCCCCACTATCAGATTGAAGCTCGGATATGTGATCTCCGCGATTCAACCTGACGTAGGAAGCAACAATGACAAGAAAATTCAATTAGCTGCTAGCGAGGCGCTTTTGCGTTACAATTTGAAATACCCATCGATCCGTAAGAAGAAACCCGCAGTTATTACGATGATAAACGGTTATTAACAAATTATATTGATTAATTATATAATATACGAGTAGCGTAATGGTTTTAAGGGATCTTAATTCCTTAATAAGAGTTTAATTCTCTGACTCCCTTCTTGATGATCATGAAATATCCGTTTTCGGCGAAAACGGAAAGTAGATCGAATTGTTGGAGGTTACGAAAATTTAACTCTCTATTGGTTAAGATTCCTTACAAGATTAACAAGTTACTTATATTTAACATGATAAATTATATTCGAAATTTTCCTTTTTTTCTCTTTTTTTTCCTATTTTCAAAAATACATTTTTATACAAAAAAAAAAAAAAAATGTCTTACATTTTACAATTTAATTATCAAGTCTAATATTATTATTAATTCTTACAACTATTCATGGTTAATACTAATTTTTCTTTAACAGCAATAAATTTGTTGCAAATGTAAGAAAAATATTTTTTTCTTTTTTTTTTTTTTTTTTTTTTTTTTTTACTTTGGATTGTAACAGTAGCTAATGAAAAAGTTTTACATTTTAAAAAAAATTTGGAATCTGATAAGTCAAACAAAAAAAATCATAAATAACCAAAATGATTTCTCGCCAAAGAAATGTGTTGGAAACATGGGGGGGGGGTGTTACTCACTCCTCGCTAGTAGTCTCGCCTCCGCTATTGTAGCGTTGCAGACTCCAAGATAGCGGAAAATGTCGGCGTCTCCGTCGGCGATGTCGAATAGCGCGGGGGTGTGCGACTCTGGTTGAGATTTCGAGAGGTGGTCGCTGATATCTGGTGGTGTCGGCGGGGACAAGGTCCAAAAGCTCCTCGCTGTGGTCCGAGGATGAAGATGACTCCGGGGGGGAGGCTGGTGAGTCGAACGAGCAGAGCTCTGACGTGCGCTGGTGACTCGAGACTTGTCGCTGCGACAGGTACGATACCTGCTTTTCTACTCTGGCTCGATCTCCCAGGAACCCTCCTGTCGACGCCCAACTAAAGCGCGGGAGAGCACTTGTCCGCAGAGCATAGCCTCGCTCGACAAGCTCGGTCACGAATGACCGCTCTTCCTCGGGGTCGTCGTCGTAGCAGAAGTCGACCCAGACAGCGTCCGCGTGACGATCCTTACGCACCACTTCGATCCACCAGCGGCCGTTGACCATGCACTGTAGCAGTTGGCAGATTTCAGGTGACCAATTGCCTCCTGGCGGGCGGACTCCTGCCATAGCGCAGGGGACCAGGGACCATGCCAGTCGCCGTAGGTGCATTGGCATGTAGAACAGGTCGTCGTGGTCGGCGTTGCCCGTAAGTGCTCGATCTCCGTCATAGACCGGGACCGACCTGGGGTCGCGTGGATCTTCCCTTATCACCACTCGTCGAAAGCCGTCCGTGGGGTGCCGCCAGAGCGCTGGAGCCCCCAGATACACTTCTTCTTCACAGAGTCGCCGCAGCCCCAGCTGTTCACACCGCCGTAGGTTGATGAGCAGTTCTTCGCGGCCATTCGAAGGGTATTCCAGGCTTACCCAGATGCGAAACGGAGAGTCCACTCTCCATACCTTGACGAGATATGATCCGTCCATGACCTCTACATTCGCGTTGCTGATAGTTGCCATTGTACTGACCCGGTGGTTTAATGAAGACTGGCGACATTACTGCGATGCGTGAATCTTCAAACGGATTGCGAGTTGCTGATCCAGGAGCTCGGATTTCATGCCCATTCGGCAGCTCCAGAGTGCAGTAACCCCGGAAGAGAGTCGTGGGTCCGAGCGTTGGCGATATGCACAATACTCGAGATTCTTGTAGCTTTGCCGGCATTGTCACATCATTTATGCTTTGCGTTCTACCCGGTGCATTGGATGTTTGTTCTTGCTTATAAATATCGATGTTATTAAAATTTGTCCGAACCTTGGGTTTTTGTTAGGGACACCGTTAAAAAGTTATGAACTTTACAGCAAGTCTAATGTATGGAGACATGTGCAATTTACAACCCCGGTGCATCAGTTATAATTCGTAGGCAATCCATCCGAATTTTACTACCGCAAATTCCGGGCAATGCGTTGTACATAAAAATCATATAGGATAATCGCAACTAACGCCGCTATTTTACATCCTTATAATAAGAAAAAGAGAAAGGTATAACTGTTACAATTTACTGGCGAGATATCTCCGAGGTTCGTGTCAATATAAACAAAACGAAAGCAATATATATAATATATATAGTCTAGCGTGCGGGTTCGGTTGTCAAATATTTGTACTATGTTTGCGTTAATTTTTTTTTTTTTTTTTTTTGGAAATTCATCTTAGACCGAAACTTGATTCCTCAGCTGATACATTAAAATTTAACACAAGGTAAAGTAAAATAGTAGCAGTTCTACATCAAATTTTATAAATTTTGAAATATTCAGAATATACCATATAATATGATTTATATTATTGTCTGGAAGACAATTTCTTCCGGCCAATAATAATCTGTAGTTGACGCAATTATTTATTCTGTCGTAGCAACGAAATAATAAATTGTATGGGTTAAATATGTAATTGAACCAATAGGCATCCCTAAACTGTACATAGTTTGGCGCTGGTCGGATGAATTAGCTGTTTGTCAAAGACTTAGGCCCATGAATGAACAGATGAAATCTAATTAACGAACAACAATTCATCATGAAGGTAAAATTGAATAAGTACGGGTAGGTAACGGCCTATTCAATTAATGAAAGTTGCATAAATAATAGTGCGACATTTAAATACTAGATTTGGCCAGTTTTGTTGTTCTTTTTCACTGAGTCGAGTCTCTCTCTTTTTTTTTTTTTATTTAATATTTATTGTAGTCTTATTACTCTTTTTTTTTCTTTTTTTTTTTTTTTTGATAACCTGTAATCAAAACAAAAGATGTTATGAAAATTAATATACTTTCATCAAAGGTATTTAAGAAAAAGATAGAGAAACACGTCCACCATATTCATGCGGCAAACGAACAAGTTCTGCATGAAATGTAGTATACTAGTATCGGAACATTCTGCGCATGAACCTTTACAACAAATTTAAGGTACCGTCTGATAAAGGATATAAAATGACTTAAATTTTTCGTCGTACCTGTAGATTAAATTTAATGTAACAATCCATGCATAAAAAAAAACTCCAACACCAGTATATTAAATTACAAATGTTATTTTTGAAATTGCAGCTTTACGAAATTTCTGATCTCCCCCTTTTTTTTTATTTAAAATTTTATTTAGGTTTATTTACTTATTTAATAAAAATTTTATCCTCGAAACTCTAGATAGAATGGTATTTTACCATATTTTAATTATAAAAATAAGTATTCATACACGTACATATGCATGTAGAAAACATAAGTACATTTAAGTTATTAAATAAATATAACCATCCAGAATAAAATTAATTGTTTTATAAAAACGAATATTAGAATAACCATAAATGTCCGGAATATATATATATCTTCAAATGGAGATATTATAGATCAATAAATAATAGTTAATTAATATACAATAAAATATATTTATGAGGGGAAAAATAGACATATATTGAGAAACCAAAAATTTATGTTAATTTTGAAAGTATGCTAAAATATTAAATATGACAATACTAATAAAATAAGTTTGGAAAGGTTATTAAATTAGTCAACAGTCAATACAAAAAAAATAAAAATAAAAAAATAAAATTTAGTATTACAAATTATATATATATATATATATATATAATTTGATTTTTCGTTTTAATAAGATTTGGTTGTATTAATTAGTTAAGGGCAGTAATTGTATCCACAACAGTAAAAACGAAAATTAGAAGGAATTATAGAACAAAACTAATTACCGAATTATTAGTTCCAAAAACAAACAAAAAAAAGAATGATTTATTCACTATACTTTAAAATGAATAATTTATTGCTATATATATATATATTTTTTTTTTATTTGCCAGAAACAGTGATGGTATCCCACCGCTGCCACCAATTTGTTAAGCCCGACACAGGGAAGCCGTGAGGGCGATATTTAAGATTTTAATATTTAAGGGGTACCATCTAAAGCGCTTGGCGCATCTGCTCTGACAGGAATTTGTGTGGATGGAGGGGAAGGTTACTGTAGTTGGAGATTGATTATTCAAATAATTATCCGGGTTTGGTTTATATTAAAACAATAAAGTATAGCGTAATATAATTATAAGTTCGGTTAAATACAATGGTAGAGTGATTAGAATATTTCTTAACCTACGTTGGGTTTTCTGCATGTCCTGGGTTTGTCTGTTCGGTCGATTCCTTTATTGTATTGGTTGTTGAATTTGATTGAGTCCTTCCGCCCGCGCCGGTACTCGGGTTCCCCTCACGAAGGTTTACAATCCACGCTCACCTCGATGACTTCCCGTTCCCTCGGGTGGGAAGGCTTGGTCGCGAAAGACCGAAGACACGCGAGACACTTCGTGAGGGGTCCACCGAGGGACCGATGACTTCGGCGAGAACTCTTTGGGGAGCTCCCGCCGGGCGGAGCGTTTCGAAGAGACTAACTACCTTTTTCCCGATGGAAAAAGGAATTGACCGGTGATCGATGGGTCGATGCACGCTGGAGTTCGGTGCTGACACAGGGCCTACTGCTATAGTTTCGCAAGAGCGCGTGGCTTGCTGCTCTGTATTTCGGCATCGAGGTCGATGTGCCGGAAAGAATGTAATTTTATTTTAGCACTATCCTCGTACGGATATAACACCTTCTATGGTCGACAACTCCTCCCATTTCGTAATTTTTAATGTCTCTGCATCGGGGTTGTCGTTGAGTCCGTAGAAACCGTTTTCTTTGAATTCCGTATGAGCCTGGATTGTCACTTCATACGGAACGTTTCCCAAATTAAACACTGCCTTTTCCTTATCTATTAATTCTGCAACAAGTCCGTTGAAATGAATAATCTGTAAATAAAACATAAATTGTAAAGAAACTGCAAATGTGAAAATGTGAAAATGTTGTAAATGTACCTTATTTAGTTGCAATTTTTCTAAAACGCGGTCAATCTGATCTCCCCAAGCTAGGCACTGAACTCGCCTGCCCGCACCGTTGTTCAACACACACTTCAGCAGTTTATATTTTTTTATTTTTCCCACCATCTTGGGACCGTCTATATAATCAACGTACGCCAGGATTTCACTGAAAATATGAAAGAATGTGGCACACTGTAAATTGCAGGATACACGGCAAAAATAGAGGCAGTGATAACAAATCAATTGCTTTCATAGCCAAATTTGTAGCTGTAGCAGTAAAACTTTCTGCTATCGCAAAATTTAGCTACCGCTGCAAAAGACGTTCAACGATCAGCCGATATCGCTTGAGAAACGTAAAAGCGCCGGTCGTTTCCGGAAAATTAAAAAAGAACTTACACAGTATCGTCCTTTGTCACGATTGCGTCGAAACACGCGTTACTGGACAATTTGCAAGTTGACCCAGTCTTTTTTTGTTGTACGATGGTCGAGGAATTTTTATTTTTTGGCGGCGGTACCATTGAGAAAAGTCTGTCAGTCACTCAACAAATCGAAAACTAATGATGGTGCCGGTTATTGATTGATCACCATGGTAAATGGTAATAAATGCGAGTGTATCGTGAAAACTGCAGACTTCAAACGTCGCGCGCTATCTTCACTGCTATCTCCAAATTTATTTATTAATAATTATTTATTACTAATATTTATTACTAATATTTATTACTAATAATTATTACTAATTATTACTCATTGACACAAAATAGAGGTCTTAGCAAACGCGCTAGCCTTGCATTTTTTTTCACGACTGCGTCGTGAATTTAATATGAGGCATTAAACAGTACTTTCGCCACAAAAAAAAAAAAAAATTCTGAAATTTTTTTTCTAAATATCGGGTTAAGTTGTATCCATAGATGAACCAAATTTCTAAATAAAAAAAAAATATTTGGCCGGAATATGCCAATTTTTTTGTTTTCCATTTAATATATAATGTCTCAGCAACGATTGATCGTATCGAAATCATTAAAAAACTAAAATGTGAGTTTTTTCATTGCCAAAAGGAAGACACTATATTCAGAATTAAGTGTGTAATTTCAGACCACATTTTATGGAAAAACAACATTTTCCTTTTTTCAATAGTCGAATTTTTCCATGTGATAAATTGCCTCGGAATCTTAAAGTGATCGCCGAATTTTGAGTATTTTTGTTTTCATGGGATGGCCCAATGCTTTGACGTTATAGCAATTTGATTTTTTTTTAAATAATGTTGTTGTTTTTTCCATAAAATGTGAAAATTTCTGAATTGGCATATTTCGGCAAATTTTTTTTTTATTTTGGTGCATCTATAGATTTAACTGAACCCGATATTTAGCAAAAAATTTAGATTTTTTTTTGGTGGCGAAAGTACTGTGGAATGCCTCATATATAATATTAATATAATAAATGAATATAAATCTGTTATATTTGAATACACCCGCAATCTGTAATAACAGGTTGCGGCTGATTGGTTCTTCCTGGATCGCGAAGCGACGTTTCCTTCTCGGCGGTAGGTCAGATCGTCGAATCATTGATATGATGAGACGCTTCGGTGTCGCTTATTCGACTCATCGTTCTCTTAACGACTAATTTGCCCTCTCCCAACGGTTGCCGCGTTATTGGCTCGAGCGGCAAATGCAAATTGTGTTTTTCCTTCAACGAATCCAGGCTAGAGTACAAATGACTCGCAGCGACTGCAACGGGAATATGCTTTCAGCTGCCCGGACAAGACACGTGAATTCTACTGTCCGTCAACTCGAGCCTTACATACAGAAAGAATAAAAATATCGAATAATTTAACTCATCTAATAGTTTTATTTATGGCCCAATGCTTTAACGTTATAGCAATTTGATTTTTTTTTTAAATAATGTTGTTGTTTTTTCCATAAAATGTGGTCAGAAATAAAAAATTAATTCTAAATATATATTTTTATTTTTATTTGTTGGCGATGAAAAAAAGAAATTTTATGTTTTTTAAATGATTTCGATATGATTAATCGCTTCCTAGATACTACAGATTAAATGGAAAATAAAATAATACGCATATTCCGGACAATTTTTTAAATTTGATTTTTAAATTTGGTGCATCTATATATACCACTAAACCCGATTTTTAGAAAATTGTTGAGAATTTTTTTTTTTTGGTGGCGAAAGTACTGAGGAATGCCTCATTACTTTTTTTTTACTTTTCAAATTGCTATAACGTCACAGCATTGGGCCATCACATGAAAAAAAAAATACTCAAAATTCGAAGATCACTTAAAGATTTCGAGGCAATTTGTCCGATGAAAAAATCCGAAGTCCAACTATTAAAAAAATATATATTTTTGTTGTTTTTTCCATAAAATGTGTCCTGAAATTACACAATTAATTCTGAATCTGAAAAATTGGCATATTTCGGTAATTTAAAAAAAAAATTTTTATTTGGTGCATCTATATGTAGATTTAACTGAACCCGATTTTTAGTCAAAAATTCAGATTTTTTTTTGGTGGCTGATTGGTTCTTCCTGGATCGCGACGGGAATCTGCTTTCAGCTGCAAGGACAAGACAGGTGAATTCTCTTGTCCGTCAACTCGAGCCTTACCTACAGAAAGAATAAAAATATCGAATAATTTAACTCATCTAATAATTTTATTTTAAATATAAAATATATTCAGAATATATTATTAAAATAATATAATATATAAATATATATTTTATAATATATTAATTACACTCATATTCAATGAGGGTTCATTAAATTGAATTGCTCTATAAATTAATTTATAACTATTACCAATTATTTATTGATTTTTTTTACCAGTAGGTGATATTGGTGCGGGCGCGTGTGTGTGTGTGTGTGTGTGTGCAACCCCTCTGCAGTTGCTCTGATTTCTTACAAAAACTATGCATACTTCCTCATAGAGGTAGCTTTGTAAAAAGCGAAAAATAATAAGCAAAACAATATGCAAGGTTCTACTTTGCATCCTTGTTTTCTAAATGTCATTTCTCAATATTTTGGAACAGTTTACATGAAAATCTAGAAAAAAAAAATTCACAAAAACAAAGCTTATTAAGGAAGCAAAAGGGAATAGTCGCCCCTAAAATATCCGCTCACCTTAATCGACGGCTCCGCCTGTTTACATTTTGCTTCTCTGATCGTTATAATGGTGCTTTCCGATGCGGCGGTGTAAGAATCTTCCGCCTAGCTCAGTTTATCAACCTCATCCAAATCGGGTATAACATCGACGCTCTCGGGCGAAGCGTCGACGTAGCTGCCGCTCGTGGTTATTATAGTATTATATCATCTTGTTGTTCGGTGGTCCATTGACAATACGTTTTGAAGACCGTGCACCTGTTAAGTGCATGAATATATATTTACCATACAAGATTGACTGAGATGATTTAATAGGAATGAAATAAATAAATTAAATAAATTGGAGGCGTACTTAATTACTTACTTACTTTTATATTTTAGTACAAACCTTCAGGACAGTGAAGCTGTGATCGACGTCAGATAGGGAGAGTCTCCGGATATTAAACCGGAGTTGGTTAACTTTTTACTGAAGGATCAGTTTTGACATTTGACATAAATTTAAAAGCGCGAGCGTGGTCACGATCTCAGTTTGTCTGACGACATCAACGACCAATCAGAGCACGAATAAATCGCTAACAATGAATTTCGCATTTGTCGCTCATGAACTTTTTACTGAAGGATAGGTATACTATAAAAATACAAAATATAAAAAAAAACAAAACTAAAAGATATTATTACAAGTTATTGTAACTTTTCTTGTTATTTAATTATAATAAAGTATTTGGTCATATAGAAGAATTAATTGAAAAATTTTATTTTTTTAAGTGGTGCATAATTTTAGGATATTTTTATAAAAAGACGAGAAAAATCCTGCCAAAAGTATTTATAATATTTTTAGTAGTAGTAAATGACAATTTTATTGACCATATGTACATTATGACTGGGTTACATCAGTTGTGAGTGTGACAGCGGTGAATGTGAGTGGTCAACTGGCCATTGACCGAAGTCCTTCAGCCTGTGTTTTCCTTTTATATATAGTATTTGAAGATAGTAATATACATAATATAATATAATATAATATACATAATATAATATAAATAACTAAATAATTAAATAAACTATTCTTGAATCGCTAGACTTTCCAGAATTTTTAGCAGTGGTTCTGTTGGGAATTTGTGTTTGCTGATAGTCCCTTGTGGTATTGTATTGCAGACGGGGGCTATTGTGTGTATTTGTTGTTTTGCAAAATTTTTGCTGAGGTTTGATGTTCTAATGATAATTGGCTCAACGCCTGTTTGTGCGTAAAGGAGTTCATTCGAGGGATTGTGGAGTGGATTGTTCGGGTGTCTCAATTTTGTAAGTCGGCGTAAAGCTGTAGTTTCGGCCGTTTTAACATTTTTTATTGCCGGGTTGTTGCAGTTTAGCAGTATAGGGTGGCCATACTCTAGGAGTGGACGACAAATGCATTTGTAAATTTTGGTGGCCTGATTTATGGTGATCAGTTTATTTTTGAAAGTGATTTTTCGAAAGTGAGCTGCCCGGGCTATTGTTTTGGTCTTGGTATTTTTTGTGTGTATATTGAAGTTTAACTTACTGTCTATGATTATACCTAGATATTTAGCGGAGTGGCTAGGTTTGATTTCGCGGTTGTACATAGTAATTGAAGGAGTTGTTTCGGAGATATTGTGGTTAAAAATAATGAGTTTTGACTTGGTGGGGTTCGGCTTAAGGCGCCACTTGTTGAACCAGATCACGCACTTGTCGGAGAGCTCTTGCAATGATTGTATTGCCGCCGTCTTGTTTCTATTGTGGGAAATGAGTGCCGTATCGTCTGCGTATTGTAGTAAGTAGTTATTTTTGTCAAATTCGTTTTCGTCTAAAAGGTTGAAATTGTAGATGTCGTGACAGTATATGTTATAGAGTAGTGGAGAGAGCGGTGATCCTTGTGGGACGCCTTGTTCTGGTTGAAATCTGCGCGATAGCTGGTTTGTCACCTTCACTTGGAGAATGCGATCAGTTAGGAAGTTATGCGTGAGCCGAAGAAGGTAGTCTGGGCAGTCAAGTTTCCACAATTTGTATAGCAAACCCTTGTGCCACACGCTATCAAAGGCTTTGTTAATATCCATGAAAAGTGCAGTTGAATGTTTGTTAGTGAGTTTTGCTGTTTGTATATTCGCCGTCAATATCGTGAGTGGATGAATTGTTGACTTGCAGTTTCTGAAACCGAATTGGTAAGTTGGAATCTTCTCCCCAATGGCAGCTTCCAGTCGACCTTTAATGATTTTCTCGAGTATTTTCCCAAGCGTTGGAAGCAAAGTTATCGGTCGAAAGTTTTCTGGTGTATTATTGTCCATGTTGTGCTTCTGCAGGGTGATGATTGTACCGGTTTTCCAATCCTCCGGAAAGTAGTTGTTGTCTATGCAGTAGTTGTACATTTTTAGCATGAAGGAATGGATTTGTTTATCTAGCCTCTTGATAATTAACATAGGTACTTTATCGTGTCCTGGAGCCGAATTTTTCCCTTTTCTGATTATTGCCATGAGTTCTCTGTCGGTGATTGCTTCGTGTGCGTCGGGCTGCATCTCTGTGTCGCTGAAGAATTCGCTGTGCCATGCGTCCACTATCCTTTGGTTTGTGTCATCAAATTGTGCCTCTTCGGATTTGCTGAATGCTTCTTCGAAATGGTTAGCAAATATATTTGCTTTGCCAAGGTTATCTTGAATATGTACACCATTTATTACGAGGTCTGCCGTTATAGGATTAGGACTATAACCCGCGAGCTTTTTCACTGATTGCCAGTAATTTTTCCCCCTTTGTTTTTGTATTCCTTCGCAGGCTTTTAACCAGTTATGTGTTTTGAATTGCATGATCAGTATTTGAATAACGTTGTTCAGCCGGTTCATCGCTGTTTTCCGTTCAGGTGAGGGGCTATCCCTGTATTCTCGATACAATTTCCTTTTAGTTTTAATTAATCTTATGATGTGCGGTGGAAGATTATAAGAGAAAAAGTTGGGCAGGCTTGATGGGGTGTGTGCCCTGACCGCGCTGGAAAGACTTACTGTGAAGCTATTGATAATTTGTTGATTAATTGGGGTATCTTGGTTTGCGGTAAGAAAGGCCAATATGTCGGCGTTGATGTTCTTGGTGTTCGCTCCATTGTAGTTTAGACGGGGTTCTGTTACTTCTATCGGTACGGGCGTATTCCGGTCTATAGTTATAACGATCGAAAGGTGGTCTGATCCAAGATCTGGCGTTAACTCCACTTTTTTTATGGCTTTAGAGATGTTTTTTGTGTACAAAATCCTGTCCGGTGTTGTGTCCACATTGTTCGTCATAATGAAAGTTGGCGGGGTTTTGTGTTGGACGAAGTTCGATCTACTCATGAAGTCGTTAAGCTGTCGGTTCTTTGCTGGGTTAACATTAAGATCTCCTATTATTAATGCGTATTTGAATCTGCATGCTTTGATAAAAATTGTATTGTCTATGGCCGCGTGTGGGTGGATGTAGATAAGAAAGATATGGAGCTGGTCGTTGTTGAATGGAATGGCGATGTGCATTGCTTCATTTCTGTGATCATTTATGGTGATCGCATTTTGTTTTTTAGGCCTCAGTGCTGGTTCTATTTGCAACATACTACCACCTCGAATGTTCGTGTTTGTTATTCGTCCGTGTTGTTTGAAGCATTTCCAATCTCGATATTTTGTGTTGCTGTTTTCGTTACTTTTTGTCTCAACCAGTGCCACGCAGTTGATATCATTTTTTTCAATGTAATTATTAATTAGTAGTTTCCTTTTTGGGTAACTGTTTATGTTGGCGTACAGAATTTTAAGGTTGGCCATCGTTGGTCACATGACATTTACCGGTGGTTGTTTCGGTTGGGGATGGTGCGTCTGGATTTTCAAGGTCAAACATCAGAATGTAAATCCTGCTTCCGGCGAACACGGCCGTCGAATCGATTTTGAATTCCGTTATAAATCGTTTTTTCAGTTTGGCCAGTAGTTCCTCCCTGTTTACATTTTGCGGTTTGTTAATTTTGTTGACGTACGTGTTAATAATGTGGTCATGTACTGAGATGGCAGCGTGAATGGGGTTGTTTTTGGTGATGATTCGGTCAAGCTCTGCCGTTTTCTTGTTGATGGACTTAATGGGAATATTGGGTATTCCTTCGATGGATTTTGTCGGCCTCAGCGGGCATTTGAACGACCACGCGGCGTGATCTGTGGCCTTACATGCCAAGCACTTTGGCTGGAGATCTGTGCTGCAGCTTGTTGTTTTGTGGGCGCCATTGCATTTCTCACATGTCACCTTGTTGGGGCAATTTGCCGTAGCGTGCGTAAATTGCATGCATTTGCTGCATGGCAGGGGTGCTGGTGCTGGTGGAGTGCTCGGATATGTGGGGTAGTGTTTGTTCAGGAAGAAAAGCCCCTCATTCATTAATTTTTGAAAGGAGTTTTCACACCCGGAGATCACTCTAATTAAGGAGGTTGGCTTGTTTGTGGCTTTTGAGATGATTCTCTTGCAGTATCTGTGAGTGATTCCTTGTTCGATTAATATCTTGCTCACTGTGTCGTCTTCGAGGTCACGTTCCACTGAGGCTATGACTGCAGAGAATGTGGCTGTTGGCGTGTTGTTGGAGGGACTTTTTTTGTTAGAGGTGGTTTCCGAGTATGCAGATATGCTCTTGTTTTTTGTCAGCTTGTCAAGGGATTTCGAGAGGTTCTCCCGACTGCTGTCAGATTTCAGCAAGAATCCTTTTGACGTTTGTAGTATTATGTCATTGTTGTTTGGTTGAATCGATTGCCATAAGGTCGCTAATTGAATTCTGCTGATAGCTGTCTCCGTGTTTATGTAGTATAGATGTTTGAATTGCTTTTGCTTTTGTCTTCGCTCTATGTCTCGGGCTGAGTAATTAATAGAGCCGTATGTTGATGTTGATGGTTGCGGATTAACGATGTTGCATGTACCCGGATTCGCTGCCGAGGTATGAGGTAGTTGGAATAGCGCTGGCCGTTTCGGCCGGCTGGCTAACTCCTCTTGGCTTAGTGGCCGATCGTCATTTGAACTTCTCGATCCTTTACGCGGTCTGCCTCTTTTTCGGCGGGTTGTTATCGCTGGTGAAAAGTCTCCTTCACTTTCTTGATCCATCTGTGATGTGTCGCTCATTGTCATGCACTACCACTGCACTATTCGCGCTAACACTCACAAATTCACATAGGCTGTTGTACTATTACTATCAGTATAGAAGCTCGCGTAGCAATTTGAAACACGTCCGGCTCGCACCGTGTCTCAATCGAGACTGTAATATTTTTATTATATTCATAATAAGTGAATATTCTTGGTTAACAAAAACATATTTATTCATCTCACTCAATACAAAAATCATTTAAATAAATTAGTGAATTGTTAATTGATCTCGGAATGTTGTGACAAAAAATTAAAGATGCTGAAAGCTATGAAAATAGTAATAATTGTCTATCCGTACCATATCTGCTGTAATTAAAGAAGCTAAATGAAAAATACAACTGCCAAGAAAAAAATACAAAGAAATGATTTAAGAGTACACAAGAACACATTTTAAAAATTTTAGAAAAATATGGAAAACTTAAATTATGAAAATCAAACTTAAACTTATTTTAAAGAATTACAAGAAAAATCGTCTTTTATTTGCAAGGCAACATAGAAATCTTAAAAAAAATAGAATTCAGAATTATTTTTAGAAATAAAGAAGTTTAATATAAGCAGTCCATATGGCTATAATTATTAGGGAGTTGTTTTTAAAAAGAACCAATATATTCGCGAAGATTAATGGGAGGTGAGTCGATTATGGTTAAGGTTGTTTTAATTACAGTTAAAAATCTAATTTAGCTATTATAAAAGTAAATATAGATAACATTAGGTATAAAATCGTTTTTAAAGATCATCTTTTTCCTTTTCGATAAACAAAATCGTAATTAATTTATTTTTAATGAAAAAATGCAAAACCAGACGTTTCAAATACAATTAAGCTGTGGTTCGAGTCAAATGTCATTTTATGCAATAATTTAGCCTGGGTTATTCCCTATTCTAAATTCTATTAAACTTATAGGCTATTCTTTTTAGAGCTATAGATTTTAACCGCCAGGTCTATAATGATATAAATGAGCTTGAAGCGTCATCAATTAAATTTGGAATTAAAATATCACAAAAGCTTTGCAAAAAACTGGAGAATCAATGAAAAAGAGAGTTAAAGATGTATAAAATTGATACAGATTAAACAATATTAAAAATGGTTATAGTAAAAATGTTTTATAATTATGCCCTATCTGAGGTAAGTTCTCCAAAAAATCCTCATATATGAACAAATAATTAATTATGAAAAGAATACGAACAATCTTAGATGCTAACCTCGTTTAATATCTAAAAGTTTTGTTTTTAAAGAAATTTCGTATCGCTATAAGTATACTTATAAAAAAATGGGTTTTCTAAAATTATGCATCTGACTGTATTTAATATAGTAAAAGTTCTGATAAAGCTACAATAAGAACAATTTAGTTAAAAAAAGATTTTTCGCATATATGTATTAAATTTAAAATAAAAAATTATATAACTAAGTAAATTCTATTTATTATGAAATCAATACGACAAAAATATCACCAAAAAAATTTATAAAAACATCTTTTCTATAAAAAATTTAGGACGAATTAATTAGTAAAACAATATTTTAATGAAAATCTTAGCATATAAATTAGTAAAAAATTTAATGTGTCGCAAAAGTAAGTCGATTTTTGTTTGTCACTGTACATAAAATGATTTAAAAAATAGATCATTCTGATTATCTATCATTAAAACAATTCAAATAAATTTAACTCATACTAGATTAAAAAGTATATTAAATTAATAAAAAAATACTTAAATTTTAATGAATATTGTCAATTTAAAAAACCATTACCAAATAAATACTCAGGAATTTTATAATTTGAAAAAATCACAATTTGTTTAATTTTTACCATTTTGATCTTACAAAATAAATATTTATTAATAACTAATTAACAGTAAATATTTATATATTTTTATATATTCCATAACCAATAGCCAATAATAATACAAGTATTCCTAAAGAAGCAAGTGCTGTTTTTGTAAGATTGATAACTTTTTTACGATTAACAAGTCCATTAAAAGAACTAAAATAAAAATATCCATTTTTATATGAAATTCCTGTTATAGGAAAATCACAATAATTTTTTACGACAATAGAATGTTTCTTCTTTAAATAAATTTCCATATCCATCACCAGTCCCTACAGAAATAAATTGATTATCGTCTATATTCATACAAGTGATTTTTTTAATATCATGTGTTACTTCCGTTTTGCTAATAATTTTTAAAGAAGAATCATTACCTTTCAAATAAAAAATAAGTCTGTCATCTTTAGTACATACAATGTCTCCGATTTCTTTTTCGTAAGTATCTTTTTTACCATCGTATACAAAACAATATCCTTTTTTTTCTTTCGTAATTTTGTGAATCTTCTTTTTACAAATAAAAAAGTTTTCCCATGTATCAGGAATATCAGTTCTTCCTTCTTCCCTAGAAATTAATATTTTATTATTTCATTTCTTAAGAGTGTAAATATATTCCTCTTGAGATGTGTCATTTAAGACTGTCTGTCCTGGTGATTTATTTTTAGATTTCAAACTAAGTTTTTCTAATCTTCCAGGATTTTTTATAATATCATAAGCTGTATATATTTTATTATGTGATATAAATATAAGATATCTATTAAATAATTGACATTTTATATCTTTTTCTATTTTTTTTAGTAAGTTAAATTTATTATCTTCAAATTTAATTAAATGTAAAAAGTTTGTACCTCTACAACTTAAATAAAGTCCAGAATCTTGATTAAGTATTTCACTTTTTAAATTTTCATGTTCTTTCCAATCCAATTCGTCTTCTGCTACTAAAATATCTGAATTAGAAATACAAATTCCTAAAATTATATCTTCAGTTTCTAAATAAGCAATATCATGGTAAGTAGTTTCATCTAAAGCTATTACTCCATTTTTCTTACCAAAAATTTCATTTGGACCACCTCCTCCTACAATTACATAATTATTATAAGTTTTAAGACTAAATATTGGAAAAACAGGTGCTTTCATGCAAGGGCATAAAAAGTGAAAATTTAAATAAATTATTATAAAATTTGTTTCAAAAATCACCAATCAAGATATTCGATCTTTCTTATAAAAATATATTGTAAATATTCCTTAAATAATATTTATTTATTTTATATTCCTTAAATAATATTTCTTAAATATTTATTGATATTATATTTCTTAAATAATATTTATTTGATTTATATTTCTTAAATAATATTTATTTATATTACATTTTAATATATTGTAAATATTATATTCATTAAATAATATTTATTTATATTACATTTTTATATGTTAAATATCTTTCTTAAAAATTAATATATTTATTACACTTGTAAAAGTCAACTTTATTATTTTATATTTTAAGATATTATTCATAATTTTATCAGAATTATGAAAGTATCATACAAATATAATTTTTTTTTTATAATTTATTTTAAAATTTGTTAGCTTCATCATTTACTAACCTGAAATCATCAAATAAATGTAAATCAGTATCATACAAATATTTATGAAAACAAGTTACTTTACAAGCTACAACCCTTTTATAATCAATATTCTTATCTTTTGAATTATTTACCATTTCTATAAATTTGACTTTTATAACTCCATACAACTCTTTACGTATTTCATTATTTTTTGTTACATAATTTTGTAAATTTATGCTAAAATCTTTATTTGGTTCATTAAATAATTTTTCAATTTCTTCCATTTTTGATGTTACAATTTTATATTTTATTTCTTCAATTTTTAATTTAAAAATTCTTCTGATCTAAATTTTATATCAGGAAATTTCTTATTTATACTTTTTATAATTTCTTTTATAAATTTTTCATCATTAATAATATTTTTAGTATCACTTGTAGATAAAAAATCTTTTAAATATAAATCTACCTTATTAACAAATATTTCATTAATTTCGTTATTATTAAGTCTATCAATAAATTTATAAGATTTTTCAATAAAATTTTTCATTTCTAATTTAAATTTTTCTCTATCAGAATTCTCAATATTATTTTTAGCAAAGTATTCAATACTTATTCTACCAATTGTCTCATATAAATTATCATCTTCAATATTTAATAAATTCATTAAATATTTTATAGATATTAAAATATCTTTAGATTTATACATTTCTTCTATATTAGTTGAAATAAAATATTCATTTATATTTTCTAATATAAAATCGTAATAATTTTTTATATTTTTATTAATCCTTATTAAAAAATAACTATTTAGTATTTCTGATGTGAATCTATACATTATATCAGTATTTTTATTAAAATTTGATATTAATATTTTTCTTTCTAAATTAAATTTATCAATAAAATTATCTAATAAATCTAATTGACTGTTCATATAAAAAATATCAAGAAATTTCGGATTAATATATTTATCTCTAAATGAATATATTTCATTAAATATTATTTTTGGATTTTTTTTACAATATTTAATCTGATTAATAATATTTTTACCAAATTCGATAGATTTCTCATTAATTATATTTTTATATTCTTCTATGAATTTTATATTTTCATCTTCTACTTTTTTATGATAATTTATATAAATTTCATTAATTTCTTCATAAAATCTGTATTTTTGAAAATTAATTATTAATTCCTTAATTTTTTTAATATTTTGTGTTAGACTATAAAAATAAAATTTATCAGATTTACATTCTTTACTAATTAATTCATAAAATTCTTTAAACACACTAAGTTCATCAAGTAAATCTTCAATTTTTTTATCAAGATTTTTATGTTCAAAAATTTCTTGTTCAACTTCTTCTATGCAAAATAAATTTTCTTTATAATTTATTACAAGATTTTGATTTTCTTCAAGTAAATTTGGTATTTTATTATGAACAAGTTTTAAATCATTACATCTGTTTATAATATTCATATAATCTTTAGTAATATGTTTTAACATATTTTTTTCTTTATTTTCTATTTCTAGAGATAATGTCTTACATTCATTTTCTTTATCTTTTTGTCTTAATAAAGTTTTTAGTCTTATTACATTTTCTAAGGATATTTTCATAAAAAAGGGGTACATTTTTCATAAAATTAAGGGGTAATATTTTTCATAAAAAAGGGGTACATTTTTCATTAATTAAGGAGTAATATTTATCATAAAAAAGGGGTAAATTTTTCATAAAACGAGTGCAATATTTTTTAGAGAAGTAATTTTACTTTAAAAAAGGTAAAATCATAATAAGCAATTTATTGTGTTAGTCTAAATATTAAAATTTTAAGTTATTTTGCAATGACATTTTAGATATAAAAAAACTGACAGATTTGATTTTTACATATTTGAACTTAATTATGGTCTGATACAAGATATAAAAATTATAATTTATATATTTATTTTAAAATCCTAATTAATACTAATACAAGACATAGCAATTAAAACTTTATTTAATTTTTTTATTAATTTACTCTATTGTGTATTCCTTATATAAGGACATAATTCTAAACATTTTACATCGACATTTTCTTTTTTAATCATATTTTCAATATCCTCGCATATTTTTTTAAAATCTGATAACTTTTTACACAAAGTAAATTTATTTCTATAAATCGGATAACTTTTTAAAAAGACATGTAACATCTTAAAAGAATGCGATTTTATATTAGAAATATCATACTCATTGTAATATCCCTCAAAAATCTCCAAATATTCTTTATAAACTTCTATACTCGTTTTATTTATATTACTAAAAATTAATGGATTGTACAAATGTGTCTCAGCTACCATCACACCATCACAATTTGTAAAATCGAGACAGTCTTGCAAATCTGAAGTATAAATAATATTACCGTTAGAAATTACTGGTATATTCAGTGCTGATTTAATTTCTCTTATATGTACCCAACTAGCAAGTCCTGTATTAACACCTCTCTGATCACGCGTACGTCCATGTACAGTGAGCATTTTGCATCCCGATTTTTCTATTAATTTAGCGTACTCGACACTTTTTTCGACAGATTCAAAAATTCTGATTTTACAAGTAACAGGTACATCTAATTTAGAAGATAAAACACTAACAATTTCTGATATTTTAGACCAGTCATCTTGAAGAAATGATCCATAATTCCCTCGTCTAGCTATATCTTGAGGACATCCAAAATTAATATCGATAGCATCACAATATTTCTGTATAATCAGAGATGTTTCTAACATTTTTTCAACATTATTTCCTGCAATTTGTATAATAAGAGGACGATCTGAAGAATTAGTAGTGTACCAATGATTACTTAAAGGATTTTTTTTAGTACGTAAAAATGATTCACAATTTATCATTTCAGTAAAACAAATATCAGCACCGTATTTTCTAGAAAGAAATCTCCATGCGAGTTCTGAATTACCAACCATTGGTGCTAGTATTTTGTATGGCTTTTTTTAATTTTTCGAGAAATTTCATTTAAAAAGGGGTTAATAAAATAAAATTTACCCATCCTACTACAAATAAAATCTACATGATCAAGTTTTTCATTTATAATAAAAAATCTACATAATCAAGTTTTTCTCGTTTATAATATATAATTATTCCTTTTTATAATTCTTTTAAATTTAAGATCTCAAAAAAGTTATCATAAATTACCCTTCCGAAATGGATAATCACGTTTTATATGTTTATAATATAAATTATAAAATTAAAATTAAATGGCTTCGATACGAATTTGATAAAATCTTATCAAGATTTTATAAAGATTATATTGTACATTTTAATAGAAATATGCCCGGTCAATGTTTTATAAATTTTTCTAATAAAAAAGATTTAATAGTGTAGTGTGAATTTCCAAGTCCCGATAACACCACAAGCTAAAGTCCTGAGAACTCTTCCCTTTTATTTTATAAGGGCGCCAGGCGCTTTCGCGCCGGGAAGAATCCTCGATCTCCTGTGGACCAAGCTGCTTTTGCCGGGCTAGCCGCAGCCGTCAAGATATGTAGAGTGGCGGGATCCAGAAAAGGGGTACTCGTGCAGTTTGATCAAATGAACAATTATAAATCGATTCTCAAATACGGGAATCACAAGTCAATTTATTAGTTGTCGAGAGCAAAAAAAAACAAGATTCAATTTCCCCTAAAATGTCCAAAGTTTCGGCTTCGATCTGCCGATGCGAGCTACCGTACGCGACGGCTCTCACCTCACAATCACACACAAAAATATAACAATATAAACAATTATAACGCTCATTCAATCAATAAATAAATAATAATCGGACGGACGGGACTGTTCAATTAATAGATAAAATAAATGAGATAAAATAAGAATTATATTCGCGATCAGTCTAATAATTCTCGTTTTCCCAAAGCGGCATAACTAATCCACCAATCCGCACAAATTCACGGGAAATTATTGACGATAATATTTGCGAACCCAAAAGAAAAGAAAAGAAATAAACAAAATATGAAATTAGCGCACGTCGAAATTTATCCACTTTCGTAACGACACGCTCAGTCCCGTCGTTAAATTAACGCACGACGGTACGACGGGAACGACGCACACAAATGAAGTTAAATATAATCTTCCCTCTTTTTTTTTTATCGAATTAACAACACAAAAGAAAAAGAAACACTCACGCTCTCCCACGGAAAAAAAACCGGCTACTAAATTCACCGACACAAAATAATATAAGCGCGGATCACACTCAAAAAAAAAAGACCCACTCGGTCGTTCCCGAAACCCGTTAAATTAAATCTACGATATTGGCTGAACCCGGGGAAACTCGCGGCACGATCCACAGAAATAATCTTAACACTCGTTAGATAAACGAGAAATCTAGTCACCCGGCGTAAATTTCCGACCAAGTCTCGCGGGACTCTGCAACCATCGAACTAAAGAAAATCTCGCGAACCTGCACGTACAGAAAAATCGTCGTCGTGGCTAAACACTCGCGAAATAACGATGTACGGAATAAATGAATAAAGTTAATTTAATTTAATATACAAAAAAAAGGAATCTTTAACAAAGAAAAACTGAGCAGCAGAACTCACCCAAACGACGGGAATCCTTCTTCTCTCTTTCTCTCTCTCTTTCTTTTTCTCTCTTTCTTTCTCTCTCTCCTCCCAGCGCGACAATCCTCGGGAAACCCTACCCTTTTTCCGAAATTTAGGCGGCGAGAGTTCAGGCGGCCAACTCTGACTCTACGCAACGCCTATTAACGTACGCAAATATATTGGCGCTTCTGGCGCGCGAAATCTAAATTAATATCTCGCAGCGCAGCGCAGCGGGATGGTGTGGAGCGTTTCCAGACGACACGATGTGGTGCAGGGACGATGCAGCGACGTTGTTCTCAGCCAGACGGCTATTCTATTCCTCAGTGGGGTAACCTCGGGAATGTTGGATCGTGTTAGTGTTGAAGAAAAACACCTCGTGACCTCCCAATTCTCTTGGCTTTCCAAAATCTCGACGCCTTGGACTCTCTCTCGTCTCGGGAAATTCGCCACTCAGTACATAAATAAAAAAAAAAATAAAACAAAGGGGATTAAAAATTATACCTAAATACCTATCGAACTCTGTGGACCTGCCGGGAGTTGTCGCGCCGCGAGGAGCTTTTTATTAAGCTGGGAGAAGCTCAATTTTTACCACGTTACAATAGATTGTCAAAAATTTTTAGATGGATTTTATTTTTTAGGAAGAAATCTTTTATGTTCAAAAAAGGCATAATTTACCAAAATACTATATTAATATTTGTTCCCAACGTGAGCGCGGCCGATTGCCGGTCGGGCGAGCGAGCGTCGCTCGACGCAGGCGTGCGGAGAGGGGGAAGCCCGGGGAGCGGGACAGCAGCCACGCGGCGAGCGAGCGAGTGGGCAGTGGGCACTTCGACGGCCGGGCGAGCGAGACAGACGCGGTCGAGCTCGCGGAGCGAACGCTACGCCGCGTATAAAACAGACACGTTGATTTTCATTGTATCGAAGTGGCGAGCCTTTACGGCAAATAAATTACGTTTTTCTTTCTGCACCACAAGTACGTCGCTTTCGCACCCTCCTTTTTAATGGATCGACGCTCCTAGGGAGTAGGGATATTTTTGGAGCAAGTGACCAGAACTTCGACCAAATACGACAGCCTTTAATACTCGGAATTATCGCTCGGACAGCTAAGACGCTGGTTGACAAACCAGGCGGTTTGTTGCATGCGACACGGCACTGTCCGTGGTTTTGACAGCCGAAAAGCTTGCGGGATTCCCAAGCTGGCTGGTGCATGTAAGGTGGAGGGTTTGCAGGTTCGTAACGGTAAGGTGGAGGGTTTGCAGGTTCGTGACGGTAAGCAGACGAGGAGGTTCCCGAAAGAGAACGAGAACGGGAACGCGAGCTGAGCCGAACTCCGGATCGACAACTATATGATTAAGAATTAGTTGGTGGAGGGAGTAACGTGCGAATGTCGGGAGTTTGCGGGCGTTTACTAACAATTTGGTCCTTCGAGCCGGATCCGGGCTGGTTATGTAAAATAAAGCTTGACAGTATTTATCGATTTGTTCGCATAGGAGACCGAAAGGTGAATATTAGATTCAAGGAAGATGCCGGCCCGCGGTCAGCGCGGACGAGCCCGAGGACGACCTCGAGGCCGACCACGTGGCAGGGGACGTGGGCGAGGTCGAATCGACGAGATTCCCGAGGATAACCCACGTGTGGGTTCACACGAGCAAATCGACGCGACAGAAGGGCGGGAGCTCGCAGAGCGCAACCAGCGATTAGGCGCAATAGACGCACATGCGGTAGCTGCAGACGAGGACGACGTAGTGTCGCACCGTGCGGGCAGCGTGGCTCAATCGCATCCAGCGTCGAGTATTTCTCGAAGGACAATACCTAGCTGACGCTCGCCTAATCCGAGCGAACGCGGCACGACAACAAGCCGCGCGCGAAGCGGCACGCCGTCGTGTGGCGACACCAACAAAACGGAGTCTCGTAAACGACGACTCGAACTCGCCGCTGCTGAAGAACGGGCGAAAATAAGGAAAATTGCGATACAGGCGCAGGAGCAGATCGAGCTGGAGATGGTGGATAAACGTCTACAACTACAATTAGCCGAAATGGACGAATCGGACCGAGGTTCATCGGCACCACCCTCGCGACACGGCGATACGTCGCGTTGCCCAGAGACGCAAGACGCTCGAACCGAGGAGTGGGTGAACACCAGCGCGAGCGAGCGGCGCCGAAAAGAACGCGAAGACGTCCAACCGAAAGAATCATCGGCGACGAGTGGCATTGACCGACTGGCATTTGCCATCACCGAAGCGATCGAAACAGCCCAAGAAAGAGCCGGAAATAATACCGCGACTCAGCGGCTGGTTACCCGGTTATCGGCTTCTCGCGAGCTACCAACGTTCGACGGAAATCCCCTTGAATGGCCGAGCCGCTCGCGAAGCGGTGGCCTCTCTGATGATAGCGCCCGCCGAGTTGTCCCAAATTATGGACACGCTTCAGCTGCGATTTGGCAACACAGAAGCGGTGGCACGTAAAATCGGACGGGAAATCAAGCGCTTACCAAAATTGGACACCGGACGAGGAAATTTGGTAAGGTTCGCGACGACCGTAAAGAACTGCGTCACGGCGATGGAGGCCGTTGGTCATCTCGGCTATCTGCACAGTCCGGAGCTACATGCCGACATAGTAAATAAAATACCTGACTCCATGGTACACGGATACAACCGTTACTACCACGAGAGAAATGAGTCACACACGCCGAGGCTTGTAATACTGGCAGACTTTCTGCGTTTCGAAGCAGACATAGCCTGCAGAGCAGGGACGGCGGACGCCACGGTTCGGGCAGGACGCCACGAACGCGACAGGAGCTCGCGCAGACCAAGATCGGAGGAACGACCGCGGGCGGGACATCAGCAACGAGCGATAATACTCAATACGCGAGAGAGGAACGGACGGCGTACAAACAGCTCGAGAAGTCGTACGCCAATGAGTCGAGGATCGGACACGAAATGTGGGTACTGCAAGCGCAACGGGCACGCCACGCCAGAATGCACTGGATTGTCCGAGCTGCCCATGCGTCTGCGATGGCGATGGGCATCGGAAGCGAAGGTTTGCTTCAGGTGTTTGGGCGCTGACCACCGTCAGGACAAATGCCGAGTGGACATGTGCCAGCATCCAGGCTGCACTGGATCCCACCATAAGTTGCTTCATACGAGCAAGCGTCCGCGTTCCCCGGGACCTTCAGCGGAAACCAACACCTCAGCGGGAGCCGGAGCCGCGAAAGCCAACGCACAACATCACCAGACAAACAACGCGTGGGAGGACAACCGCGGACGCATCTTATTGAAAGTAGTACCGGTCAGACTGGAGGGCTCTAAGGGATGTATAAATACATACGCGCTGCTCGACGAAGGCTCTACAGTGACCTTGATCGACGACGAAATCGCCAACGAAATTGGCGCAGTCGGAGAAGTAGAAGCCCTAAATCTACATGGAGTAGGCCGGATGCAGTCTCGAGTGCCGGAAAGTCGTCGCGTAAAATTTTGCGTCGGAGGCGTGAAGGCAGGCAGCCAAACATTCGCAATATCGGGGGCCCGCACGGTACCCGACCTCAAGATGAATCATCAGACGTTGCGATCCGACGACATAAATCGTTACCAACATTTGAACGATCTCGACTTGCCCATTTACGAAAAGGCTGTGCCAAAGGTGTTAATCGGGCAAGATTATTGGGACTTGTTGACCCCCGTGGAAATACGATCGTTGTCGCGATACGCACCGGTGGCGTCCCGGACTAGGCTCGGTTGGGTAGTACATGGCTATGCGACAGCGGCCTCCCAGCAGAACCGACGCCAAAATGTATTGGCAATCGCCGAGAAATCCGATAACGCCGTCGCCGGGAAATACGACGGCGACATAAATAGACGAGCGGATCGTGAGCTGCACAACCTAGTTAAGTCGTGGTTCAGTTTGGACTCGATGGGGATTACGGTGGTTAGCCGCAAAAATACACAGGACCAACGCGCCGAGGAGATCATGTCAAGGACGGCTAAACGTCTCGACGATCGATGGGAGATCGGTTTGCTGTAGAAACGCGACAACGTGCAGTTACCCGACAGCTATCCAAACGCTCTGAAACGCCTCCAGACGCTCGAAAAGAAAATGGGAAGAGACGCAACGTTTGGAGAAGCATACAACAGAGAGGTCCAAAACCTAATTTCCAGCGGTTACGCTACTAAGGTAGCACATACTCCTACCGGCGATCGGATCTGGTACTTGCCGCACTTTGGAGTGACGCACCCAAATAAGCCAGGCAAATTGCGAATGGTTTTTGACGCAGCAGCCAAAATGCGGGGAGTGTCGTTGAACGACCAACTTCTCTGCGGACCCGACCTGCTGAACTCATTGCTGGGTGTGTTGATGCGCTTCCGGCAGAAGCCCGTAGCATTCACGGCCGATATCAAGGAAATGTTCCTCCAAATCCGAGTGCGCAAAGACGATCGGGATTCGCAGTTATTTTTATGGCGTGACGGGGACGCACGTAAAGAGCCAGACGTTTATCAGATGACATCCGTGATCTTTGGAGCAACTTCGTCACCGGCTTCAGCACTGTTCATTAAGGATCTCAACGCACGATTCTGGGAAGAAAAGTTTCCGAAGGCAGCGGAAGCTATCATACGGAAGCATTATATGGATGATTATCTGGACAGTGTGGATACGACAGCTGGAGCACGACAGTTGATTGCCGATGTTACTCATGTTCACGGGCAGGGCGGTTTCGACATACGAGGATGGACATCAAACGAAGTAGAGGCGTTAAGAGACGTACCCGAAGAAAAAAGAGCGAGAAAAGCGGTTGACTTGTCTTTGAACAAAGAAGTAGAGTCGAGAACCCTAGGCCTAATCTGGAAGCCGCACCACGACACTCTCTCATTCGCCGTAAACTTCAAGAGGATACCGCCTGCGATACTCGCGGGGAGCCGACGACCTACGAAGAGAGAGATGCTGCGAATCATCATGTCGATATTCGATCCACAAGGATTGCTTACGCCCTTTACGGTAGGGTCGAAGGTCATGCTTCAGAACGTATGGCGAAGCGGCATAGGGTGGGACGATCACCTGGCAGACAGCGAGTTCGAAGAATGGAAGAGGTGGCTGGGGAGACTGAGAGAAGTACCTCGTTGCGTGATACCGCGCTGTTACTCGACGCAAAGTACCAAACCATCCAGAACAGAACTCCACGTGTTTTGTGACGCGAGCAAGGAAGCGTTCGCGGCCGTGGGTTATTGGCGAATAACTTACGGCGAAGACGAGCATCATGTAAGTTTCGTGGCTGCCAAGAGCAGAGTCGCGCCGCTCAGACCGGCCCTCTCGATTCCCCGAATGGAGATGCAAGCGGCTTTACTCGGGAGCCGACTGGCTTCGACAATCGGATCGGAGCACGATTTCGAGATAAACCGTCGAGTCTTCTGGTCGGACGCGCGAGCTGTGTTGTGCTGGATCAGATCGGATTCTCGACGACACAGCGCGTGGTTGGCGAATCGATTAGGGGAGATTGACGAGCGGACGAACGTCTCTGAGTGGCGATGGGTCCCATCAGAGGAGAATCCCGCCGACGACGCAACGCGAAGCGACACGAGAGTGCCAACGACCGAGGCTAGGTGGTTTAAAGGACCGCGGTTCCTGCGCGAACCCGAAAAGCGATGGCCGAGCACGGCTCAGAGTACCGACGAATACGACACGAGCGAAGACATTCCCAGAGAAACCATAGCTCACGTCACTATCAACGTCTCCGACTCATTACCCGACGTGAAAAGGTTCTCATCTTGGGAGCGCCTAATTCGCGCTACCGCTTACGTGCTATTGTTTATAGAAGTATACTTGACGAAAGCAAAGGCCGAGATCACAGTGCATCATCTGCAGCGAGCGGAGACACTGTGGATGCGTCGAGCTCAACAGGAGAGCTTCGGAGCGGAGCTACAAGCTCTGTCGGCGGAGAAACCCATCGCCAAATCAAGTCGACTAATTCAATTGACACCGACGATGGACCAAAACGGACTCATGCGGGTCGGTGGTCGCATACCGTTAGTCCAAGGAGTAGATGACGCGACGAAATTTCCGCCGATTCTGGATGGAAAGCATCCGTACACCATACTGTTGGTGATGCATTATCATCGACGCGCCGGGCACGGAAGCACCGACACGGTGATAAACGAATTACGCCAACGTTATTGGATTGTGCACGCTCGGCCCACCATACGATCAGTCACATCGAGATGCCAGTGGTGTCGCGTTCAGAGAGCCAAGCCTCGCCCACCTTTAATGGGAAATCTCCCGTCAGCGCGACTCGCGCACCACCAACGACCAGTCACGTACAGCGGTGTGGATTACTTCGGACCGATGACGGTGACCATAGGGCGACGTCATGAGAAACGCTGGGGCGTCCTCTTCACCTGCCTCACAACACGAGCCGTCCACCTAGCGATCGCCGCGTCCCTCACCACAGACTCCATGATAATGGCTCTGTGCCGATTCGCAGCCCGGCGAGGGTATCCGAACGAGCTCTGGTCAGACAACGGGACCAACTTGCGGGGAGCGGCGACGGAGCTTCGTAAGGAAATGGAGAAGATGGACGTCGAGCAACTCAAAACCGAAGCGTTGAAAAACCGCATGGTCTGGCGGTTTATACCTCCCTCGGCGCCTCATATGGGCGGATGTTGGGAACGGTTGATAAGGAGCGTCAAGGTGGCTCTGCAAACCATCCTTAAAGGCCAAGCGCCCCGAGAGGAGGTGCTCTCGACCGCTCTCGCGGAAGCGGAGCACAGCGTGAACAGCAGACCATTGGTGCACGTCTCGACCGACCCGAGAGATCCCGAAGCATTGACTCCGAACCACTTCCTGATTGGAGCTTCTTCCGGCATCGCGGTTCCCATAACGTCGAGGGGCATTGACTTGTGTACCCGGAAGCAGTGGCACGTTGCGCAAAGTCTAGCCGACATGTTTTGGGCTCGGTGGTTACAAGAATACCTGCCCACTCTGCAGTCAAGAAAGAAGTGGAACACGGATGAGCCACGAATTCACGAGGGCGACGTAGTTTTCATGATGGAACCGCAAACACCGCGCAACGTCTGGAATCGTGGCGTCGTGGTCAGGGTCTTTCCAGGAAAGGATGGTCGGACTCGAGTCGCCGAAGTGCGATCCGGCAACCGGAATTACGTCCGAGCGGTAGCCAAACTCATCACGTTGGTACCAGCTAAAGATGGTGTTCCATCGACACCAGCGGGGAGGATGTTCCCAACGTGAGCGCGGCCGATTGCCGGTCGGGCGAGCGAGCGTCGCTCGACGCAGGCGTGCGGAGAGGGGGAAGCCCGGGGAGCGGGACAGCAGCCACGCGGCGAGCGAGCGAGTGGGCAGTGGGCACTTCGACGGCCGGGCGAGCGAGACAGACGCGGTCGAGCTCGCGGAGCGAACGCTACGCCGCGTATAAAACAGACACGTTGATTTTCATTGTATCGAAGTGGCGAGCCTTTACGGCAAATAAATTACGTTTTTCTTTCTGCACCACAAGTACGTCGCTTTCGCACCCCCCTTTTTAATGGATCGACGCTCCTAGGGAGTAGGGATATTTTTGGAGCAAGTGACCAGAACTTCGACCAAATACGACAGCCTTTAATACTCGGAATTATCGCTCGGACAGCTAAGACGCTGGTTGACAAACCAGGCGGTTTGTTGCATGCGACACGGCACTGTCCGTGGTTTTGACAGCCGAAAAGCTTGCGGGATTCCCAAGCTGGCTGGTGCATGTAAGGTGGAGGGTTTGCAGGTTCGTAACGGTAAGGTGGAGGGTTTGCAGGTTCGTGACGGTAAGGTGGAGGGTTTGCAGGTTCGTGACGGTAAGCAGACGAGGAGGTTCCCGAAAGAGAACGAGAACGGGAACGCGAGCTGAGCCGAACTCCGGATCGACAACTATATGATTAAGAATTAGTTGGTGGAGGGAGTAACGTGCGAATGTCGGGAGTTTGCGGGCGTTTACTAACAATATTTTTAAATATTTAATTTTTGATGATATCAAAATATTTCGTAGTTTTAGGTTTTAACCATTTAAGGTAGTTATAACGCGAAGGCAAACATAAAAGATGCGTCCGAATTTTTTGTACCTTGTGGTCTGAGTATTCATCTTTTATTTGTGAGGAATTTCGAGGTACGTTACCGAATATCTAATTAAGTAAATCATTTTTTTAAATAGGGCTTTTTACATGGCGTTATATGGAGAAATATAAAAAATTGACTTTGAAACAGAGAAAAAAGCATCTCAGAAATAAAATACAAAACATCTAAACAGCTCTACGTTCTCGTTAGATCTTAAAGTAACCGATGCGATCATAAAAAGTGGTAGTCACCGGACATTTCAGCGAGATATTGTAAGTTAATTGCAAGAAATTGTGTCGTTCAAAAACAATCTCTACCAGCTGTTCAAGATGGCGCCGAAGTTTGGCAACGTTGCACATAAGATATATACGCGACAGTTACCATCGGTCGGTAAATACTGGTTGTGTTCTAAAATGAAAATGATCGCTCGCATCCTAAATTCGACGTGATTAATTGTACTTGAATAATCTGATTCGTATCTGTATCTGGCTTTTTTTTTTGCTTCAATGTCGTCGAACCACACTTTTCTTTTACGCGTAATAAATTGCCCGTTTCTTTTTCCGCGATCCGCTCTAACGTCGTGTCGTTCTTTTGGAGAATTCGACATGACTGATCAGAAACCTAACCTCGCTTCATGTCGGTAACGTACGATGCCGGTCGATCAGTCAGTCGATATTGCGGTGTTGCCAGAGCGTGTCGTGTGCTTACAGAGCCAATGGCGAACGAGTCAAGACACAAGTCAAATTAGTTTTAATAACATAATTAAATGAATTACGCACGTGAAAACAATCGCGTAATATGATTGAATTAAACTTTTTTATTTATGAATTTAATTTTGGAATATGCAGAAAAAATGAATAAATTTATTCTTCGATGACGATAGTTGCTAGTGTCTATGACTCAGGCGTACTGATATAGCTACCTTAATATAATTTAATAAAATATCTTTTTAATTTAATATAATTTATATTTTCATATTAATAATAATGTTATATTAATAAATATTTAATATCTTTTTAATTATTTTTAGATTGTATCTGTTTTCTTACATTCCTATTATTATAATAATCATCTAAATCTTCATCATTAAGATATCCAATATCTCTTAATTTAAGTATTATTACATATAAACATTCTAAATTAAAAGGTGGATCACAATATAAAACAGTAATAAGTCTTATAAATGCTAATGATTCTTTTCTATCTTTAGCTTGAAATCTTAATAAAAATGTTAAATCAAAATCAAATCCACTTACAACGAAATATCTGTACAAGTCTAAAGCTACAAATCTTGGTCCATTATTTAATATCCATAATAATTCTGATTCAATCATTTTTGAATCTTCTTTATTATATCCATTAATATTTTTAAATATAAATTTTATATTTGGATATTTTATTAATAATTTTTCTACTCCTTCTTTATTTATTGAATCGTATGTTCTGTAATTATCTTGTTTAAAATTAATTTTTATATAATCAACTATTTCTTCTTTAAATTCGGGATTTAATTTATTAACTTTTAAAAAGTTTTCTGCTACTTCATGTGCATTATCTTTTTTATTAAATGATAAATTATAATAATTACCTTCTAATTCAACACTAAATGAAAAATCAAAAGTAGGAGTTTGTTCTCCTATAAGAATCCATTCATTATTAATTAATTGATATACATTATTATCTATTACTTTAAATTTATCCCCATTAGAAATAAATTCTTTAGATTGACCTCTCTCTTCTTTTAATTTATTATATTTACCTTTCATTACAATATTAATATTATGATCATTAAATACATAAACAGTACCATCAGATCCACATACATAAACAGTATTTTTATGTACAAAAGCTTTCCAACAAGATGTACAAGGAGAAGTTATTTCATCTAAAATATGTAAATTTTGATTTAATACAAAAATTTTACCATTTTCTCCACAACATAATAAATTATCTCCATAAGATACAACACTGTACATAAAATCTCTAAAAGAATGATGACTTATTAAATCTCCTTCAAGAGATATTTTTAATAAAGTTCCTTCATTATCAATTGAATAAATTAAATTATCTTTTACACAAACTGATCTAATACAAAAATTATGAAGAGAAAGCGTAGATTCAATTTTATTATTTTTATAAATTCTTAATATTTTATCTGCACAACCTGTTACGAATCTTTTATCATCAATAAATTTTATAGACCAAATTGTTCCAGGATGTTCAATACTTGTTATAAGTTTTTTATTAGAAATATCCCAGACTTTAACTTTATGATCCCAAGATCCAGAAAGTAAAATATTATTTTTAATATCTAAACAACAAACATTTCCTGTATGTCCTGTAAGAATAGTTTTTTGTTTATTTTCCATATCAAAGATATTAATTTGACCACTTTGACATCCACAAAATATATTATTACCATCAAAAACAATTGAATTTACATTTCCTGAATTTGGATGAAGTCTAGCAGTAGTATTATTTATTAAATCTGTAATAAATATTAACTCTTCTCTTCCACCACATATTATATAATTATCTGTTACTATAATATCCTTAATATCTTTTTTTGAATAACTTAACATGTTATTTATTTCTAACATACTTAATTTTTTAAGGGGTAAAAATCTTTTATTAATTATACTTTAAAAAATACATATATTGACATTTTATGAATAATATTCTATTATTCTATTATTCTATTATTCTATTATTCTATTATTCTATTATATCCCCAAATGGTTGTCTGTATAAATTGCGGAGAATTTGTAGAAGATTTTAATAAAAATTCAACCTTCTTGAAATGTAAAATATGTCAAAAAAAACTTGATAAATATTTTGAACTTGATAACACGCTCTTATTGATAGATTTATTACTTTTAAAAAAGGAAGTTATAAGACATATCTTATTTAACAAAATAAATTACATATATAAATTTTTATACATACATAACTTTTATATTCATTTTTAAGGTACTAAGATTTACTACAAAATATTCATTTTCTGATATCTTCAATAAGTCAGTATATCTATTTATAGAATTTATGCTATATTTTATTTTTATAAAGATATTTTTAAATTTAAAATGGAAATATATTTATTATATTTTAATTTTAAATTTTTATCATTTCTTTTATTTTTTTATGGTAATTTGGAAATATGAAGATATAGAATATACTTTTTTAGTTGAATTTCTTGTTTTATTAAGTAATTCTATTGGATTGAGTTGTTTATGTATATATAGAATAGAAGAAGTATTTGTTATATGTTTTTTTAGTAAAATATTATCAAATGGACTTATAAAATAATGATTAATTAAAAAATGATATGTTGATATTTAATCAAAAAGACAAAAAAATGTTTATCTTAAAAATGATTAATTAAATAAATGATTAATTAAATAAAATGATATATTGATAATCAATAAAAAAGAAAACGAAAGATTTATCTTAAAAAATATAAATAAAAAAATGATATATTGATAATAAATCAGAAAAGAATCTTAAAAAATAAATCAAATTTAAATTGATATATTGGTAAAAATATAAAAAAAAGCTAAAAATTATTTAAGAACAGAAAATTAATAAAAAAAATTCAAAAATATCAATTAAATTAAAAATACCGTTTAAAATAAATTAAATAAATAAATTAAATTAATTATTTAAAAATCCAATTAATTTAATCTCTCGCTTTGATTTTCCAATATAGGAAAATTAATAGATCCTTGTTTACAATTTCCTTCTCTTAAAACTCTTCTCATAAATTTACCAGTTCGTGTTTTAGGTAATTCATCATAAAATTTTACATCATAATTTCTTAATATTTTACCAAATGTTTTTGATAAACATTTCCTTATTTCTTCAGTGACTTTTTCTTTCTCAAATTTATTAATTAATACAACATTTAAACAAACTTTTTGACCAGTAATTTCATCAAATAAACCTACTACAGCTAATTCACTAATACCTTGACAATTTGATAAATTACTTTCAATTTCTAAAGTACTTATACGATGACCACATACATTTATTACATCGTCAACTCTTCCTAATACAAAATAATTACCATCTTTATCAAGTACTGCTTCATCTCCTGTATAATAATATCCAGGAAAAAGTGTCAAATAAGTTTCTTTATATCTCTGATGATCATTTAATAAAGTTTTAGCCAAAGATGGCCATTTATAAGAAAAATGTAAAATTCCTTTTTCATTAATTTTACAATCTAAAATTTCTTGACTTACAGGATCAATTTTTACTATTCTTGGTTTTATTAAATATGTAGGAACACCTACTCCTTTTAAATTAGAATCTTTTATTGGTAAAGGTGCTATCATAATTGTACCAGTTTCAGTTTGCCAATATGTATTGATAATTGGTATATTATCATTAGTTATAGATTCTAAAAATTTTTGAGATCCTTCATTAAGTAATTCACCTACACTTCCTAATATTTTTAAAGAAGATAAATCATATTTCTCTTTTATATTTTCAATATTTAAATTATTTTCTTGCATATATTTTTGAATCATTCTTATTACTGTAGGAGCAGTATAAAAATGAGTAATCTTATTTTTAGAAATTATATCAAATATACGAAGATAAGAAGGATAAAAAGGTATACCAACAAATACTACAGAAGTACCACCCCATAATAATGGACCATAAATGGAATGAGAAAAACAAGCTAACCAACCTATATCAGCAGTAGAAAAGAATATTTCATTATCTTTACCAGAATAATCAAAATTAAGTTTTATAGTCATTTTTATACCAAAAAGAAAACCAGCTGTAGAATGTACAATACCCTTTGATTTACCTGAAGATCCACTAGTAAAAATTACAAAAAAGTCATCATTAGCATTTACACTTGTACAAGGAACGTATTCATAAGGAAGTTTTGATACTTCACTCCATAAGTGTATATTATTATTGATATCTGTCTTAAATAAATCATCTGTCTTATTAAAAACCAATACATGATTTTTATAATTAATATTCTTTATGGCTTCATTTACAATATCAAAATAAAAAGTAGTTTTATCTCCCCGCTCTGCTTGGTCTAAAGTTATTATTAATTTAGTATTTGTATCAATAATTCTTTCTCCTACAACTTGTGAAGAATATCCACCAAAAACAAAATGACAAACAAGACCAAGTCTACCACAAGCAAGTACACAAGAATAAAAATCAAGAGAATTATTACCATAAAAAGTTACTACATCTTTTTTTTTCAATCCAATCTTTTTAAAAAAGTATGCTTTTTTTTGTACACAGTCAAATAAATCTTTATAAGTTATTAAAGATTGTTCATTTTCATTATTTACACAAATAAAAGCTATTTTATCAGGATTCATTAAATAATATTTATCTAAAACATTATAACAAGCATTTAACATACCATCTTTAAAATAAGTATCAGATACTTTATCATATACTTTAGTAAACAACTTATCCCAATGAAGTAATTCTTTAGCTTGATCTTTAATAAATTCTTCGGAATTATTTATACTAAAATTATAAACTTTTTTATAGTCATCCATATTTTTCATTGAGGTCTCAGTTTTTTTTCTTTTATGCATTAATTATGATAAATTAATTTATACATTTTTAGAAAATAAATCATTTAAAAAATAAAAATTAGATTTAAAAAAAAGTAAAAAAGACTGTCTTTTAAATATTCAGTTTTTTTAATAAATTAAAAAATCTTGTTTTTTATAGATATATAAATTAAGTAATTTTCTAATATAAAAATACTCTAAAATATTTAAAATGATCTGTTTTTTGATCATTTTGTTTTTCTTTAAATCATTTATAAATAAATAGATTAAATTTTCATTTATTTCAAAATTTCCTGTATAATTTTAAATTAAAAATATTTTAGTCAACTGTGATTATTCAACTAAGATTAGTAAAATATTTTAGTCAACTTTGATTAGTCAATTAAGATTGTATAAAATTAGTAAAATAAGATAATTTATATTTATAAATATAAATTAAGATTAAAAAACTACCATCAGTAAGATTTTTAAAAATCAATTTTAAATAACCTGTCAAAAAACTAAAAATTAATTAAAAAATTGATCAAAAACAATTAATTTATTACAAGACCATTAACATCAATATTTACAGATTCCCAACCAATTAAATTATTAATATCAAAATTTTTATCAACTAAAGTAAATAAATGTCCACCATTACCAGCTCCAGTAATTTTAGATTCAATTCCTAATTTTCTCATTTTTCTTACTTCATTTTTCATTAAATCAGGTACAACGTCAAGATCTTCAAATATATCTTGTGCTGATCTTATTAAATTATAAAAATCTTTTAAATTAAAATCTTTACTAATTAACGAATAAGCTTCATCTGAAATTTTAATTAATTTTTTATAATTTTCTTCTTTATTTTTTAATTGTCCATTTATAATCTTTTTAGTGTCTTTTGATATTCCACTATTATAAATTATTAATTTATATTTTGTTATAAAAGAAATATCAAGTGATTTTATATTTCCATTTTTAAAAGATATTAATCCACCTGTTCGTATTGTACCACAATCAACTCCAGAACTTTTACCATGAAACACGTTTTCAAATAAATCAGCTTGATTATAAATATTTTTTAAATCTGTAAGTTTTTTATTTAATTTATTATTTGCTACTGAACATAATAAAGAAATAGCTGCACTTGTTCCTAATCCACATGCTAAAAAATAATTTATATTTATTTTACCAGTAAAATCCGAATCAGATTTTTTTATAAAAATTTTATCTGGTTTTTTTAAATTAATATTAAAAGAGTGATTTTTTAAATCTTTAACTTGAATATTTAAAAAATCTTGATCAATTTCTTTTGGTAAATAAAGTTCAGCATATTTATTTATACAAAGTGATATACATTTACTGCCTACTAAAACAGAATGTTCACCAAATAAAATAAGTTTTAAAGGACATCTTGCTATTAACTTCATAAGGATATATTAATTTAAAATATAAATATCTTATTAAAAAAAATATTACTTAAGTTTATAAATGTCTTATTAAAAAATATTCTTGATTTTATAAATGTCTTTTTATTTAAAATTAATTTAATTTAAAATAAAAATATTACTTGATTTTATAAATGTCTTTTTATTTAAAATTAATTTAATTTAAAATAGAAATATTAATTGATTATTTTTAAATAGATATAATTTTTAAATATGTATTACTTGATTATATAAAAAAATGATAAATTTATCAAATTTGATTTGATAATTATTATTTAAAATTTATTTATTCATCATATTCTTGTTTAAAAGACAAAGGTTCAAATTGATATCCACTTCCTTTATAAAATTTAGAATGAAATTCTATCCAATTTAATCTTAAAGCATGTAAACAAGATCCTAATCCTTCTAATCCGATTAATAATGACATAGTTGCCAAAACGAATACAGGAAAAAGGAATATTTGTAATACAAAATAATTAGAACCAATAGTAAATTGAACAAGTACTTTTGTAAGTTGTGCATGTGCAAGAGATACAGCCCATAATCTTAAATATGATGATGAATTTGATACAAGACCTATACCAAATTCAATAGTGTGAATTCCTTGATTCATCCAAACATCAAGTTTTTCATCTTTTTTTACTTGATTAGTCTTAAATAAATAAATTGGTTTAGCAAGTAACATCCAAGGAATTGATATTACAATAATTAATATAACGAATAATTGTACTGGTTTTTGTAATAAATATATTGGATCTTTAACTGTAAAAGGAGTAGTGTACATAGAAACTAAAGTAGAAATTAATGAAGGATTTTCTACTGTTAAATCAATATTTAACCATTTAAAAATTATTAAAAATACTAAATATCCTAAAAAAGCTGTAAAAGCAAGTGCTTGTGGAATTACTACACAATATAAATCTATTTTATCATTAAAATATAAAGCATTCCAAAATGAAATAATTACACCAAGTCCCATATGAAAAAAAACCAATTATAATTGATAATTTCATTTTAACAGAATTAGTAAATTCCATTTCATTTTTAGCATGATGCCAATCAGGATCAATTCCAAAAGGATAAATATCATCTTTACTAGATCTATTAGATAATCGACCCCCAAATAAATTTATTGGAAAAGATGTACAGTCAGAATATAAAAATCCAAATAAAATAGATGATAATCCACATAAAAATAAAACATATCTACCATCTATAAGAAGTCTTATAGATTTATATTTTTTATATAAAATATCTTTATGTTTTATCATATACCAAGCAATTAAAATTAAAATAGCACCATGAAAAATATCTCCAAACATCACACCAAATAACATTGGAAAAAGGAATATTAAAAATATTGCAGGATTAATTTCTCCATAAGCAGGTACTCCATAAACATTTACTAAATTTTGAAATACTTCTGTATATTTATTCAATTTAAATGAACAATGTGGTACTTCTGTTAAATTTATTCTTTTTTCAAATACAAAATGCCAATCGGAATCTTCAGATGCTTCTGACATTTTTTCTAATTTAAATAAATCATCTTTTATTATCCAAGCTTCTCCCATTAAACTATCTCTTCCTTTATCAAAATTAAATTTATTAAGTGTACTGTATATTTTATATTCTTTATCAATGTAGTATTTTAATGTCAAATATAAATCAGAAATCTTTTCTATTTCTTTTTTTAATGCTTCTTTATTATGTTCTTCTACATTTTCAATTTGACTTATTACAGATGTAAGTGCTAATAAATTCTTTTTTGGTTCATTATATTTTTCCATATCTAAAGATCTACCACCTAAAGAAACAAATATTTTCTTCATTTTATCTAAAGCATCTTTTCCATGTGTAAAAATAATAAAAACTACTTTATTATTTTTTTCATTATCTCTAGTTTTTACTACTAAATTTCTTCTTAATGCTTGATGTAATATTTTCTTACAGTTCTCTAACAATCGCTGTATAGAGTAGACGTGTTTATCAAGCGCTCCGAATCTATATACACAGTGGAATAAGTGGCACAAGGTGTACAGGCAAAACCGTATTGAAAATGCCTGATAACGAATCTGGAATGGAGGAGGACCCAGACGACGCATCTAAAACCGAGGAATTTACTCCGGTAAAACCAAGAGGACGACCACCAAAAAAAAGGAAAAAACCGGCGAATGATCGGAGTACTTCTTCGGATAGCCAGACAGATAGTGCAACACAAAATCTAACACCGAACTCCCAAACACCAGCAACAAACCCTAAGGAACCGGTAACACATAAGCATCTTTTTTTTATCAACTCAACTCACATAAAGACGAGAGTCGAGATGGCTCAGCACTGGAGAAAAGTGGCGCCTCTTGGTAGGGACATAATTCTACAAACAACAAAAGGATTTCTCCTAAAAAGCAACACTCCAAAAGAAAGGCTAACTCACTTGTTGAACATACTTAAGAACGGAAAAAACATCGATAGCTTTACGGAAACAGCGGCCCGCACTAACGATCGCGTACGCGCCCCCCCACCGGAAACATTCGCGGCCGTTATTACCCAGGTGGACTATGAGATCGACGACGACACGGTCAGTCAAGCGCTGAATGACAACAACATCACACATCGATATTGTAAACGAATCATTTCTCGAGCCACAACAAGACCAACAACACTTATACGTGTAATCACGGGCAACTCAGACGCGTTCCATAAACTCATGAACGAAGGGCTGTATTTACTTAGTAAACATTTTCGCGCGTCACCAAGCTCCCCTCCGCCGCCGCTTCCGCTTCCATGCTCAAAATGCGCACAATTTACGCACACAACCGAAAACTGCCCAAACAACATTCGGTGCAGTAAGTGCGATGGAGAGCATCGTACTGAGAAATGCTCGACAAATCTGCCTATAAAATGCACTGCCTGCAACACAATCGACCACGTGGCATGGTCTATAAAATGCCCCCAACGCCCCAAAAGACCAATAGAAGGAATCCCAAACGCAGCAATAAAACCACTTAATCAAAAGAGCAGAGAACTTGCCACGAAGATCACAAAAAACAATCGTATACACGCCACTACCACTATCCACGACAGCATAATCAACATTTACACTCGCAAAATCAACAAACCATCGAACACGAACAGAGCAGAACTAATTCAAAAACTAAAAGCAAGATTCGTTAAAGAGTTCAATATCGATACAGCGGTTGTATTCTCGGGCAACTGGATGTACATCCTGATGGTGGACCTCGAAAGACCGGATGAACCGTCACCGACTCAGCCCATCGCCTCCGCAAGCTGCACGGCCACCATCAATGTCGGTTAAAATTCTGTACTCAAACGTGAACTGCTACGTAAATAAAAGCTATCTTATCAAAAACATAATCGAAGATAAAGGGATTAACTGCACTGCGCTTGTTGAAACAAAAAACAAGCCTAGCACAAACATTAGCTACAGGGACTGGACGGTAATAACACAACATGGAAATACGCTAAATAGAAACACGAGAGGAGGAGCAATCTTCCAATTCCATCCCGGAACGAACATGAGGAAAGAAAATCCTCCTAGAATCAACGACCCACGCAACAACGCTCTGCACGTTTCTATACCGTTTCTCGAAGATCGTCTCCATATTATTTTAGTATACGTACATAACGACTCTCTTATAGAAAATTCCATCTTCATCAAAAGCAAGTTATTCAAGTACGTACTCCTCCTAGGTGACTTTAACCCAGATAGAAGAAAACGTACGCAAATTAATAACTTTTTACAAAGCGCCAATTTCACGCAAATCATCACTCCAGCAACATTCATCATGCCTAACAATCCTGACACTACACCAGACCTAATATTCTGTACGCAAAACATTCGCAATAACTTCATCAATATCGAAACTATACCGGATATAGGATCCGACCACCTATCTATACTCCTCACCTTCGACACTGGCTTACCAATCACCCAAACATCACTACCGGAAAAATTTAACTTCAATAAAGCGGATATGGAAACAATAAATCGGGAAATAAATACTTTCCTCGACGCCCAAAGGGACGTACCAATAACAGAAGATCTCATTGAGAGGTTCAACACCAAGCTAGCTGAAATAATCGCGGCAAATACCCCGAGGTACAAGAAAAACTTCTTCTCACACAAGTTACCACCTTTCATAGTTCAACAAATAAAGATAAAACGGAGAATGTACAGAGAATATGAGATGAACCAATGTAACCTATTCAAAGCAAAAATCAATATTTTCAACAAAAATATTCAACAGATGATACTGCAATACAACACCCACACCTGGCTAAAAGCCTGTGACGAAATACACCAGTCAAAGGGCAAAAACTATTGGCAAGTCATCAACAAACTCACAAGACACAATCAAGCCTGTAATTTATCACCACCCATCATAATCAACGGCAAGTCTATTACTTCGAATAGAGACAAGGCAGAAGCATTCGCTCAGCATTTTAAAAGCATATATGCAATAAACAATGACCCAAACTTCAGCGCGCAAAACTTCCGAGACGTCTCCAACTGGTATGAAGACTATTTTAATCAACCGAACATCCAAGACGAAGAGATCATCACCGTAACGAAACGCGAAATCGACGTCATCTTAAAAAAATGCAAAAACACCTCTCCAGGCATTGACAATGTTCCCATCAGTATAATTAAAAAACTGAACGACAGAGTTTTCCAGTTTATCGTAGATTCTTTCAACTACTGCCTAAAAAACTCTCTCTTCCCAAAAGTCTGGAAAACGGGGGTAATTATTACAATACCAAAACCCAATCAGGATCATAGCTTAATTGAGAACCACAGACCAATCACCCTTCTACCATCCTTAGGAAAAATATATGAGAGGTTAATTAAAACGAGAATCGAAAAAAAAGTAGACGAATCTATACCAATTTACCAATTCGGATTCAGAACTGGAAAATCAACGCTGAATGCTCTTACCGTACTAACATCCAACGTAGAAGCCAGCAAACTGTCAAACAAGAAAACGGCCGCCCTTTTTCTGGATATCGCGAAAGCATTTGACAGTGTCTGGCACAAAGGCCTATTATTCAAACTGCACCAACTCCGCTGCCCACGACACCTACTACTCATCATCAACAATTTCCTCCAAACACGTTCACTAATAATAAAATCAGGATCAGCTACCTCAACCTCATTCATACCGGAACAGGGAGCACCGCAAGGTTCCCCCCTCTCGCCATTACTGTACAACGTATACTGCCACGACATGTACAACGCCAACCTAATAAACAAAGAATACATCGATCAAAGTCAATACATACTACAGTTTGCGGATGACACAGCCTTAATTACACACAAAAAATCGATCCAGGAAACTATAGATTCACTCCAGAACGTTGCTGACCAAACAACAGCTTGGTTCAATGACTGGAGGATTAAGCCAAATCCACGTAAATCGCAACTCATCATATTCAACCATAAAATAACTCCACATTCACCTAAGGTTTCTTTATCCAACATCGAAATAGCTCCCGTGCCATCTGCTAAATACCTAGGTATCAACATTGACCACAAGCTTAACTTCAATCGTCACCTACAAGCCTGCAAAAATAAAATGTCCCAGAGAGTATCACACTTCAGAAAAATCACATTTAAAAGCCACAGCCTACATATAAAGCACTTAACAAAGATATACAAATGCATCTGCAGACCAACAATTGAATACGGTCACCCTATCTTCATCAACTGCAAAAAAACGGCGCTCACGAAACTAAAAACGGCTGAAACCTGCGCACTTCGGCGCTTGACGCGCATTCGTCACCCCGCCAATCCGCTGTTCAACCCCCGCAACACGTTACTCTACAATACCACAGGCATCACACCAATAGTACCTAGAACACAAGAACTGAGCAACAAATTCGCAATCGCACAATTACAAAACATACAAACACTCTGCATACAACCGGATCAAAATGTAACACGAAAACACACATACCCGATACACACAACATACCAACATCTAGTAAGAATGGCCTACAACCAACAGTGAATACACTTTACACTAAATTAAGCCAAAACAATAGACGACGCTAAACAAAAAGGACAATTTAGGCTGAAGGACTCCGGTCGATGGCCAATTGACAGTACGGGAAACAAAATATAAAATATCTATTTATGTAACATGTAATGTACTATGAATGTAAACGCGTCCCATGTTTTGTATTGTCAATAAACTCACAATTACTACTACTACTACTATTTTCTTAATTAAAAACTTTTTAGATCTATCAACAATTCCTGTAACAAATTCAAATTTAAGACAATTAGAGTCTCCACTTACTTCATTAACAAATCTTTCCATATCTTCTACCATATACAAATCTTCTTTAAGTTTAATTAATTTAGAATGTGTTTCTTTACTGATAGCTTTAAGTTGTACCATTCTTGTATAATATTTATTAATTTCTTCTTCAACAAAATCTAAATCAGAATTTTTAATATCAGCAAGTTCTACATCTTCAAGATACTTATTAAGAAAAATAAGTCTAGATTGAAGTTTTTCAAGATGTTTGAGTTCATTAGTGTATAATAATTTATCATTTTTTATTTCAAGCCTAACGGCTTTCAAATCCGTCGCCTTAACCACTCGGCCACATTGCCTTGTTAAAGGCAAGTAGTACTAATTTGTATATATTAGAACAATAATTATTTATTTAATATAATTATTTTACTGATATATTTATTTAATAAACATTAATAATTATAAATGTATTTATTATATGACATATAATTATTATTAAAATTAATTAAATCTTTTCTAATAAGAACATATTTTAATCAAAATTATTACTTAAATTAAATTTTTATAGTTTAGTATTTATATCGCAAATATTAATTAAATATTTTATATTATTATTAATCATTTTACTACTAAAACACTGATCATCAATTTTATGATTATCAAATTTTTGTTTAATAATGATAGCTCTATTTTCTAAGTCTTTTTCTACTATTTGTATTAGTACATTAATTAGACATATTTTATTTCTTAAACATTCCTGATTAGAAAATATTAAATTAACAATTTTATCAATCATTTTATCGAATGTTCTATTAATTAATACATAAAGTATATTATTTTTTATTATATCGTATCCATCATATGACAAAATGATATCAAAATATTCTTCATATTTATTATTTATTAATCTATCACTAGATTTTTTTATTAATTCTTCTAATTTATTATAAACTTCGTCTATTCGACTCGATTCGTCTTTAATAATTTGTATAGCTTCTTCTAAATTATTTTTTATTTCTAATTTATTATCAAAATCTGTTTTAGGACTTCTTTTAGGTTCTTTTACAAAACAACACTCTGGCATAAATTTTTTGAATTCGTCAATCTGTTTAAAATAATTAAAATTAAACGAATTGTCTTTGTAAATTGATGCTGTTAAAATTATAGCATGTTCGTAAAATATTGTACCAGGTGAATTTACATGTTTAGTAATACCTTTAAGATATTTTAAAGGATCAATTTTATGATATTTTAGTGTAATGAGAATACATTTAGTTATATTTTCATGTATATTAATGTCAGTTTCATTATAAAATAGGTCTGATAAATTATTTGTTAAGTTAGTGATGTCTGTACAATTTTTTATCAATTCGATTGATTCATCTGTAAAATTTTTATCAAAAAATTGATTTTTTTGATTTTCTAAAATATAATTTACAAATTTATGCATGGGATAAGAAAAATACAAATTTATATTTTATAAAACACAAAATTTTAAAATCTTTTAGTAATTTGTTTTATAAAATATATTTAAAAAATATCTTTTTTTGTTTAAAATATTATTATAAGAGATCTTTATTATCAAACTCAATATTATTAATAGAGCTTGTTATTTAATAGTATTATTTAAAAAATAATTTACTATTCTAAAAAGATTTATATTATAATAAATAATTTACTATTATAAAAAAGATTACTATTATAAAAAATACATTTCGCTTAATTTTTATATGTTTATGATACAACTAGCAGATTCTTTTAAATCATTGATTAATTAAAACATGTAAAAAAATCAATTAATATTTATATTTTACATTAAAAATTTGTATTTTAATTCTTATTAGGAAATAATTTAATATCTGATTGATCAAATATTTACAAAAAAGTATTTTTTATTGAGTACTACAATATAAGAAATTTAAAAAAAAAAATGATTTGTAGTATATCAAATAAAATCCGATAATCTTTTTTTATTTTAACTTTTTAAATGCATAACCCCTTCCTCATGACAGAACAATTAAATCGTAAAATTACTAAAAAAGTTGTACCTCGGAAAAGTAGTTGTATAACAAAAAAAAAGGATACAAGAGATATTCAATTTAAAAACCAAAATTTAAAATCGTCTCTATTGAAAAAAAAAGATTTAGAAATATTACATGAAGATTTTAGTAATTTAGATGAATTAGCTGTGGAAAATTTAGTAAAATTAAGTAAATCAGTAAATATTGAAAATCAATATTCTTCTTCTACAGAAATACTTAAAAATTTTTTAAGATGTGATCATTGTGATAAGATTCCTAATTTAGACTTTTTACAAATTTTTATAAATTGTTTGTTTACTGGTGATTATTCTTTATTGAATGAATATAAAAAAAATCAGGAAGAAAAAAAAAGTATAAAAACTGAACAAAAAGATGAAAAAATTGAAGATAAAATTTTTAAAATAGAAAATAATATGAAACTTGATGAAAAAATAACAGCTGATGAAAAAATTGTAGCCGATGAAAAAAATATACATGAGTCAATTTCACTAAATAAAGATAATATTACTACTTCAGAGGTGCCAATAAAAAAAAATAATAAAAGAAAAAGTGCTGTACCTGAAACATTTGTAATTGAAGATACATCATCAGAAGATAAATCAATTTATAAGAGAAAAATAAAGAAAAGAAAAATCAGACAAATTAAAAATGATAAAAATTAAGATAATCAGTACATTTAAAAATTTAATCTAGACAGTAGTAGTAAGTGTGTTTATTGACAATACAATCGAGGGGATGTGACGTGATTACATAATACAAGTTTTTTTTTTTTAAACTATTTAAATATATACATATTGCCAACAGGCCATCGACCGAGGTCCTTCAGCCTAGGCTCGCTTAAGTGTTTACTGATATTGTTCATTTTTGTTTGTGTATAAGGACTATGCATATTATATCATTTCTTCGTTCACCATTCTTTCGAGGTGCTGTTATGTAGTGTGTGTTGGGAATTTATGTCTGCGGTGTATGTTATGTGTCGGTTGTATGCAGAGTGGTTGAATGTTTTCGAGTTGTTTAGATGCAAATCGCTTGTTGAGTTGTTGGCTTCTTATTGTTATTGGTGTGATTTTCGTGATGTCATAGAGTAGTGTATTGCGTGGATTGTGGAGGGGGTTTTCAGGGTGTCGAATTCGTGTTAGATTGCGGATGGCACAGGTTTCAGCGGTTTTAATTTTCTTTAGTGCGGTTTCTTTGCAGTTGATAAGTATGGGATGGCCGTATTCTATAATAGGTCTGCATACGCTTTTGTACATTTTTGTTAAGTTTTGTATGTGTATTTTGCGGTCTCGAAATGTGATTGACCTAAAGTGTGCAGCTCTTGCTTCCGTTTTGTTTTTACATTGTTGAAGGTGGTTGTTGAAGTTCAATTTCTGATCTATGGTGATTCCGAGGTATTTTGCGTATTGCTGCGCTGGAATTTCTGCGTTGAATAGTCGGACTGTTGGTGATTGTGGCGTAATTTTGTGGTTGAAGATGAGAAGTTGAGATTTCAATGGGTTTGGTTTAAGACGCCATTTGTTGAACCATGTTACTGTTTTATTCACAGAATTTTGGAGAGCATCTATTGTTTTTTGCAGGTTATTTTGGTGGGCTATTGCTGCGGTGTCATCTGCGAATTGTAGGAGGTACTGGCCGAGGTCAATTGATTCTTTATTGTTTAGATTGTAGTTATAGATGTCGTTGCAGTAGATGTTGTATAGTAGCGGTGAGAGAGGGGACCCCTGTGGTACACCCTGTTCCGGGGTGAATGGAGTGGATAAGTCTTTTTCTGCCCTGACCATTAGCCTTCGCGATTCGAGAAATTTTTTTACTGTTAATATTAAATATTGGGGGCAATCAAGTTGGGCGAGTTTGAATAAGAGCCCCTTATGCCAGACGCTATCGAAGGCCTTCGAAATATCAAGGAAGAGTGCAGCTGTTTTTTTGTTTTCGAGTTTAGCGGCTTCAACGTTGGAGATGAGGATGGTGAGGGCATTCAATGTCGATTTGCCGTTCCTAAAACCAAATTGGTATAATGGTATGCGTTCATCTACTGCGCTTTCTATTCTGCTCTTCAGGATTCTCTCGTATATTTTCCCGATGGTGGGCAGGAGCGTAATCGGTCTGTAGTTTCCGATTTCGCTGTGGTCCTGGCTCGGCTTTGGTATTGTAATAATAATTCCTGACTTCCATGATTTCGGAAAGTGTGAGGTTTTTAGGCAGAAGTTAAATATGTCTGTTAGAAATTGGTGAGTCCGTTCACTCAGTTTTATAACTATTTTCATGGGGATATTATCGATTCCCGGAGAGGTATTTTTGCATTTTTTAAGGATTTTCACTAATTCTTGTATTGTTACCTCTCTGAATTCTAGTTCCTCTACTGCTGGATCAGTAAAATAGTCTTCGTACCAGTTTGAGACGTCTCTGAAATTTTGTTCGCTGAAATTTGGGTCGTTCGCTATTTTGTAGATGTTATCGAAGTGTTCTGCGAATGCTTCTGCTTTTTCGGTGTTCTTCGTAAGTTCCTGTCCGTTAACGGTGATGTTTGAGGATATGTTGTGTGTTTGATTGTATCTGGTAAGCTTCTTAACAGTCTGCCAGTATTTTTTGCCTTTAGATTGAAGGATTTCTTCGCATGCTTTAAGCCAGGTGTGCGTTTTATATTGTAGGATCATTTGTTGGATGTTTTTATTGAAAGCGTTAATTTTTGTTTTGAAAACGTTACACCGGTTGTTTTCATATTCTCTGTAGAGTTGTCGTTTGATTTTTATTTGGCGTATTATGAATGGTGGCAGTTCGTGCATAAAGAAATTTTTCTTTATTTCGGGAGTGTTCTGTCGTATTATCTCTTCTAGTTTGGTGTTGAATTCATCAATGAGGGCTGCATTGATTGGCGTATCTGTGTGGCTATCTAAGAATTGATGTATTTCTCGGTTTATTGTTTTTATATCGGATTTGTTGAAGTTGAGTTTTCCTGTAGACTCACTTTGACTGATGGCTGTGATGTTGTCAAGTGACAGTACTATCGAAAGGTGATCGGACCCTAAGTCTGGAGTGAGCTCGACATTTGTGATGTTGTTTTTTATATTTTTTGTACAGAATATTAGATCGGGGGTTGTATCCCGGTTATTCGCCATGATGAAGGTTGGTGGTGTGTTTATTTGTGCGAAGTTTGAATAATCTAGACAATAAACCAATAAATACTAGAAAATACAAAAGCAGGAAAAGGATTATTGTTGATAATTCTGAAGAAGAAATATTAAATAAATCTTCAGAATCAAACCAAAATAAATCAGAATCTGAAATCAAACTTACGCAAATTAATAAAAAGGATAGAATTAAACAAAAAATCGAAAAAATCAAAAATTCTTACAGCTGTGATTTCTGCAATGATATATTTACAAGCAGAAATGGTTTAAATTATCATGTTAAGTTTGTTCATTCAGAAGAGAAACTCAAAGTTATTAAACCATATCCGTGTCCTTTACCTGAATGCAGTAAAAAATATAAAAATAAGAATGGATTATATTATCATCTTGTTCATCATCACGCGAACGATGTTGATGATATAGAAGTCTTATATGCTGAATGCTTAGTTAAGAAAGGATGATCTTATTTTATGAATGAATTAAATTGATGTTTTTATTATTTTTGTTGCACATCAAAAAAAAAATAAATTTTCTAATTTATATTTTAAAATAATTAGCCATACATGAAATTTAGTAATTTCTGGCCAAAGAACATCACAAAAAAATATATTAGATCCTTTACAACATTGCAAAATTAAAAAATCTGATAATCTTTTTTCTCCACTTGTTCTTATGACAAGATCCACATTACCTGAAAATCTAATTTTATTTTCAATTTCTTCTTTACTACTATAGGCTATAAATAAATTAACTATTACACCTTTATTATTTTTAGTATAAGATTCGAGATATTTTAAATTATTTTTCGATTCTTCTGGTAACAAATCTAAATTCCCGTAAATTTTAATTACACATCCTTTAATATTTTGTTTATTATTGAAAATTTGCAATATATTTTGTAATTCTTCTGAACTTCGTTTTAGATTATTTATGCTTAAACAAAAAAACCCAACTTCAGAAATATTAAAAAAATTACTAAATTCAATCATTTCATTAATTTTTAATAATCCGTCTTTTTTAACTTCTTCTATATTTTTATTTAGTTTTTTTAAATATCGTCTATTTCCATCAGCTATAAATGCTATTTTAAAATTAGATGGAATTAATAATTTATGGTATGACAAAATATATACATAAGGTATCATATTTACAATAAGTGAAAAAAAAGGATAAAGATATTCTACATAATAAAGATTTGAATATAATACTAATAATTTTTGATTGTTTATGATATATTCTAGTAAATTTATAATATTTATGCATAATTTTAAATAAAATTTGATAAATATTGATATTTTGATATTTTTAGGTAAATTATTTTTCATGGGGGAAATTTGAGACAAAAATTTTATTTAAAAATAAAATTATAAACTCTTTTTATTTAAATACAAATTTAAAACAAAAATCATATAACTATTCCGCTAAGCTGGTGTCTAGATATTTTTTTTTCTTCGGTATCAAGACAATCAGCAATTTTTTCATATCTTTGTAAATCTTCTTCTATTTGTTTATTTTTTTCTGCATATTCACGATATAAACTTTCTACGTTTTCTAAGTCGATCGTATTTTTATTTAATTCGTTTGACGATCTGTACAATTTATTGGATTCTTGTTCAACATCTTCATTATATTTTTTTAAAGTATCCTCGTAAACTTCATATTGCTTTTCAAGCATTGCTAATTTATTAGTTTCGTTTTCCAAAAGATTTTTATACCTCAAAACTTCATTTCTTGTAACGCGTATCATAGAAAAGACTTCTTCTTTGCTGTCGACTATTTTTTTACTATTTTTATTGAGATTAATTATGTGGTTTTTGTTATCAGTCATTTTACTTATTATAGAATCTTTAGTTTTTCTAATTCTTCGTATTTTGACTAAAAGTTCTGCTACTTTCTCTCTGTAAGATCTAATTTCTAATTTTAATTTATCTTTATTAATTTTAATTTCTTGAAGTTTAATATTTATATATTCTTTTCTATTATCAATAGCTTTGTATAAATTATCTTGTACCTTTGCTTTAGTGTATGCAAGTCTATTGTCGTAAGGCATACCAGGAATATTTGAAGGTAAAATAGAATGAGAAGATAAAATCTTGTCAGAATTATTATCAGGATTCATACGATTAAAATTATTAAATTTGTTTAAAATATCATTTGGATTGTTTAAATTATTATCATTATTGAAATTATAATTATTGTTTTTTTTATCTTTGTTCAAATTAAAATTATCATTTTTACGATTAATTGGATTAAACTGATCATTGTATTTAGAAAATTGTAAATCTGTAGAATCGGATAAAGAACTATTATTTTTTTCATAATTTATGAAATTCTGGCTATTAAAATCTAAATTTGATTCAAAATTATTATTTTGTGCCGCATTATTAAAGTTTTGATCATTATATTCGATATTGGAATCATTTAAAGATCTCTTTAGTCTCTCATCAAAATTAGTGCTGAGTAGATTAACAAGTGTATTTTTAGCCAAAACTTTTTGAGAATCATATTTATCATTTATATTTCTTATCAGACCTGCATTAGTTGATTTTATATTACCAAGAAATTCAAAATTTTGATTATTTTTTTGATTAATTAATTGATTATTTAAGTTAAGCATATTTTGATCACTAAAAGGTTCTGCAATATTGTTTGCTGTTTTTTTATTTGTATTTACGAGATTTTTAAGTTCGTTTACACTATTTTCGTATCTTTGTATCTGAGTTTCTAAATTAGTTTTTTCGATTACTGGAATATCAATTTCAACTTTTTTTGAATTTAAATTTTGACTATCTGAGCAATCTACTTTTGTAACTCCATTTATTCCGTAATCCCTGCTAGACATACGTAAATCACTTTTTTCATTGTACAAGACAACCTCTTCATTTCCTTTAGATATTTTTTCTGTAATTGACTTTAAAAGATTTTTATTAACATTATTCGATTCTGTACGTTTAGTCAAATTTAAATCGTCTATAACAAACACTTTTGAACTAATTAACATTAGTAAAATAATGATCATCTTGCTATTGTTTACAATTTGCATTATTATTTGTCGTTTCACGATAAGTCATGATACATTTAAAAAAATCTAATTTTTAAATACACTATAAATTTATATGAAAGAAATTTTATCGAAATTGTTTGACAGGAATAGTAAATTATGTCGATGTAAATATTCTATTTTTTCAAATTGTTTCAAAATTATCAAATAAAATAATAAATTAAACTTTTTTTGCACCCGGGCTAAAAATTTATTCGGAAACAAATACAATTAGATTCATTGGTTAACATGAAACCCTTAATTCTAAATATTTTCAATACCAATTAGCCCCAAATGAGAGACGAAGATTTGAAAAAAATATACGCTGTTTACAAAAGTGTAAATATAGACATTCCTTACACGAAATTAAACGATATAATATCAAAATCGTATACTGCTATAGAAACAATCAGAGATGAGTACATTTATAATGAAAGAATACATAATATTGATGTAGAAATTATGAACATTACTAACAATCTCGATAAAAGAATTGCAAGAGGTCGAACATACGAAGAAGAATACAAAATAGGTGTTCAACAAGTTCAAAATGTACAAAAGATCATAAAACAACGTACTTACGATATGATGTATAACAAGAAAAAATTTAGTTATATGGTAGTTAATCAATATAGAAAAATACTATCGAGACAATTTCCCAATAATAAGTCAAGAAGAATTTGTAAAGAGCTCAATTTATTTTCGAAAAAATATGATAAAGAACGTAAAGATATTTCGAAGCGAATGGAAAAGGCAGCTTTAGATAAGAAAAAACAGATTGAAGAAAACAAAGAGGCTATTAGACAAAAAAGAAAATTTGAATATTTACTTACACAAACAGAACTTTTTTCACAGTTTATGTTAGGCAAACAGAATATCCAAAGCTTTGAACAGAAAGAAGAAGTCGATGATGATTTGATTGAAATGAGTAAAAAATTTCAAGCAGCTGCTAGTAAAGTAGTTGAAAATGAAAAACCTGATGAGATTGTAAAAAAATCCGAATTACAAGTTGAAGAAAAAACTAAATTAAAACAACCTTTAATGTTAAATTGTGAACTTAAAGGTTATCAGATAACTGGATTTAATTGGCTTGCTAAATTATATAATCAAGGTATAAATGGAATATTAGCAGATGACATGGGACTTGGAAAAACAGTACAGTCGATTTCTTTACTAGCATACTTGGCTGAAACTGAAGATATATGGGGACCATTTCTCGTCGTTACTCCAGTTTCTACTTTACATAATTGGGAGCAAGAATTAAAAAAATTTATTCCACAGTTTAAAGTACTTAATTACTGGGGGAATTCTACGTATCGAGCTCAAGCTAGGCATGAAATAAAAAAAGCTAATGTTGTATTAACAAGTTATCAAATAGCAGTTGCAGATGTAAAAATATTAAGAAAAATTACATGGAAATACATGATTCTTGATGAAGCGCAAGCAATAAAAAGCTCTGCATCAAAAAGGTGGACAACTCTGTTGTCTTTTAAAACTAAAAGTAGGCTTTTGCTAACAGGTACGCCTGTACAAAATACAATGAGCGAATTATGGGCTCTTCTTCATTTTATCATGCCTACTTTATTCGATTCGTTATCTGAATTTACAGAGTGGTTTAGTAAAGGAATAGAAGAATCTGCTGAAAAGAAAAAAGCAGTAGATGAGATTCAACTGCAGATATTAAGATATGATGAAGAAGGAAGAACTATAGAATTAGGAAGATCTAAATTAAGTATGAAAATACCATCACTTATTGCAAAAGATATTATAGAAAGTCGCAATGAAAAAAACTATTATGCCAAACATTTTAAAAGTAAAATTTCTTTATTAAAAAATAGTCAAAATAATTATGGAAACGAGTTTACAAAAAAAATGTGTATTTTTGAACAAGATTTTAAAGATATAAAAAGTGAAAATCGACATCTCGAAAATATTTTTCATCGTAAAATTGATAAGACTATAAATGATGAAGCTTATGCACTTCAAAAACTCGATCCATTTACAAAAGATATAGTTTCATCTTTTCCTTATATATTTTCAGATGATGGTGATTTTGTAAATATAAAAAAAGAAAAAATACCTTTTACATTAAACGAAGTAGTAAATGTGCCTCCTCTTAATACTTTTATAGTTGACAGTGGAAAACTCGCCACTTTGGATAAATTATTAACGAAATTAAAAAAAGAGGATCATAGAGTTCTTCTTTATTTTCAAATGACAAAAATGATGGATCTTGTTGAAGATTACTGTGTAAAAAAGGAATATACTTATTGTAGATTGGATGGATCTTCCAAAATATCGTATCGAAGAGATACTGTAAATGATTGGCAAAATGGGGATAAATTTATATTTCTGCTAAGTACTCGTGCTGGCGGTCTTGGAATTAATCTTACTGCAGCTGATACGGTGATATTTTACGATAGTGATTGGAACCCGACAGTAGATCAGCAAGCTATGGACAGAGCTTATAGAATAGGACAAACTAGAGATGTAACAGTTTATAGACTTATTACTAACAATACTATCGAAGAAAGAGTTATGGAAAAAGCTACTAACAAAGGTAATTTACAAAAAATGGTCATCAAAGGTAAAGTTTTTGAAGGATTAGATTTTTAATTGAAATAAATTTTTGATTTTAAATTTTAGACCTTTTTCTGTCAGATCTTTTTTTAGCCCTAATATGATTTTGATAAAAAATAATAAAAAAATAAATTTAGAGCCTTACTATACAAAATCGAATAACACATTGCGATTTACTGTAAATATATACGAGAATAATATCTTTTCCATTTCTGATGGCATAATGATACTATATTTACATGAAAATAAATTACTAAATCTTTCCTTTGAGATTGGTTCTCCTTTAAAACAATACAAACTTATCTTCAATGAATACAAATTTGATGATAAAAAAATTGCTTATGTTTCAGATTTAATGAATTTAAAAAAGTCAGATTATATTTTTGTGATATTTGAAGATACTGTAACGGAATCGGCATTTATATTGTGTTATTTATGGAATTGTATGTGAAAGCGGCATTGGAATTGATCCGCTCGTGTCATATGAGACAACTGACAACGAACTGAATGACGCTTGACAACGATCGTAGATTGATTAACAGTCTTGACAGAAACCTCAAAGATTACGGACGCGATATCTATTACTAATAAAGTTCCGCCCTGCTATTTCTTTTATAATCATGGTTTATTTATTTGCTCGTTCGTAACATTGGTGTCAGAAGTGTTTAACGAATCTTCGCGTATAAAAATAAATAATTCGGTCGGGATAATAATTCAAAAAGCGATTTTTTTTTGTGTGTCGGTCAAATCGGATTATCAGTGAGAACTCGCAGTAATTATGAGTAGAAGAAGGAGGATACGAGCAACAGTGTCCGAAGATGGACACGGCAAACTAGACACGATCAATGCTCTACAACCTCAACATCGGTACGAGAAGTAGTTGGCGAAGCTGCACTGATAGCGGCGAGGGAAACAACACAGGAATCGACAGGGATCATCATCGTCGAACGCAACAAAAACAAAAAGATAATGTCCCTTTCCTTACTCAGGCTTTATATGCCGCAACAAAAATTTAGATTGTCTGAGGCCTTCCCTCTTACAAATTTTCAAGCTAGGGCAGTAGCGGAGACCTTAGTTTTCAAGGTATTTTCTCGCTTTGACATATTCTTCGAAATTCATTCAGATCAGGGTAGAAACTTCGTACCGAACTTCTTTAAGGAGACTATGACGACATAAAAAAAAAAAAAAAAAAAAACTAGAACTTCCTCATTACACCCTCAATCTAATGGTTTAGTTGAAAGATTGAATAGGACTATTCTTCAATATCTATCCAAGTTTGTCTCAGAAAATCAGAAAGATTGGGACAAATGGATACCTCTTTTTTTACTAGCTTACCGTTCTTCAAAACATGAAACTACTGAATTTTCACCAGCAATGATACTTATGGGTAGGGAACTTAAGTTGCCATTAGAACTTCTTCGTGGAAATCCACAAAATGAGTATTCAGAGGCTAGTGATCCATCTGAATTCGTTGGAGAATTGAGAGAGAGATTGAATACAATTCACGAAAAAGTTAGAAAGCAGTTCATTTTAAAGAGTAATAAAATTAAATCAAAGTTTGACTTAAAATCACATATGCTTTCCTTTAAACCCGGTCAGCAGGTTTGGCTTTATCACCCCCATAGAGTCAAAGGAAAGTGCCCAAAGTTGCAAAGAGATTGGGTAGGTCCATATTTAGTTAAAACCAAAATTAACGATGTAGTATATAGGATTCAGAAACTTCCTCGTGGAAAATTGATGATTGTGCATATAGATAGATTAGCACCTTTTGAAAATTAAAAAATAGCGATGGCAGTTCTGAGACGTTAATGGTGGAAAGTAGATTGCTTGGCTGGAGCCTGGTGCACTGCCCTCGGTAAAGGTCATACTGTAGCTCGGTGTACTGTGAAGGGTTTCCGAAGAATCTTTTTGTGTAGTGGGTATTCAATGTCTAACTGGGCATGGTTGGTCGTTGGTGTCACTTGGTCCGAATTTTCTCTGGCTGTGGATCAAGAATACTCCTTTAACTAACTTGAATTACTGATCATAGTTCTCGCTAGTGGATGTTTTTGAGTTCCCGAGAACAAGTTTGGATATTTTATGGTCGGATTCACTTGAGCAGTATAGGGGTGCGCACACTGTATTGTTCTGTAAGGTGACCGATAGAGTACTCAAATGAATGAAATGAATAAATTAATTAAAGCTTTCCTATTGATATCATAACGTCGGCTATTCGGGATGTAGTTCCAAAGAAAGAGAAATGTTGTTATTTTTCAACGATATTATTTTCCAGAGCACTACGTTTTTCCGTTTTTCTGTCACAGGTTGACTATTCTGCAGAGAGACCTAGTCCCTTCCATTCTTCCCGATCCCTTCAACATCAATAAGGATATCTTACAAAACATCGTGGAAATGGATTGGACGAAATTTTCGAAGGTGGACTACTCGATTTCTGGAGAAATCGCTCCACGTCGTTACGTTTCACAAGAAAGAAGATAATAAATGAAACAATTATTAAACTCAATTGTATTATCTAGAGACAGATTTTTTTTTTTAAAGACCGACCGACAGAAAGTTAAATTTAAATTTGATAAAATAATTAACTTTTCAAATGTACACGCTGCTCTTCCCAGGTTTTTTAGCCATGGTTTTCCCTCGGGACTTGGGTAAATACCAGAGCAGTGTTAATAGGTCGCGATCATATCTAGATGGACCATGGCAACCACATCCTAGATAGTTAGGGAGTTGCCGGGGCGGCAACTCAAAAGGAGGGGAGTAGTGTAACGGAATCGGCATTTATATTGTGTTATTTATGGAATTGTATGTGAAAGCGGCATTGGAATTGATCCGCTCGTGTCATATGAGACAACTGACAACGAACTGAATGACGCTTGACAACGATCGTAGATTGATTAACAGTCTTGACAGAAACCTCAAAGATTACGGACGCGATATCTATTACTAATAAAGTTCCGCCCTGCTATTTCTTTTATAATCATGGTTTATTTATTTGCTCGTTCGTAACAATACTGATGGATATCCATATGTATACAATTACTTGAAAAATAAATACCAAATAATAGAAAATCAATATATAGTTTATAGTAACGAAATACTATTAAAAACATTGGTAAAGAATAAATTATTGTAAAGTAATTAATGATTTTTATGCAAAAAAAATATAAAAATATAAAAAAATTATGCATTTATGAATTCAGATAATATTATGACAATTTCTTATAAAGATTTGAAATTAGAATATTGTATATTCGAAAATCGAACGTTTTTCGTGGGAAGATATTTACTAGATACCAGAGAATATGATATAGGTAAATCTCTTACAGCAAAATACAATATAAGCTTATTGATATTTACTAGTTCAATTAATCTTAAAATTTACAAAGCATTTCAGAATCTTGTATTAGACTTACAACTTCTTCCTAATAAACATTTTCTCATGAAAAACAAACCTGATGATACAATATCATATGGATGTCTAAATGCAATGGTATACTTTTTGGAAATAAATGTGTTTAAACAGCATATAGGATACTTTAAACCTAAAATTGATAATGATAAGTTAGGCGATGTTGGCAATTTTCCAGTGTATAAGACACAAGATGGTGATCATTTATTTTTAGATCTACAAACAATTCAAGATTTAAATCTACTTGATGATTTTTTCCATAAGATAAATTACACTAAAACTATATTCGGCAAACAAAAACTAAAAAAAGCAATACTTTTTCCTTTTAATACTAAAAAAGATATTGTACAACGACATAAACAAATTGCAGAATTACGAAATAAAAATATCACTAATAATTTGAAAAAAATTAAGAATGTTGAAACAAACGGATTGTTAGATATTTTTCAAGTTCCTAATCTACTGAAAAACTGTATTTCAATAGGAGAAGAATTAGAAGATACAAGTCTTAGATTCAAAAATCTTGATATAATTATAAATATATATAAAATTATTGATATATTTGAAGGTACAGATCTAAAGAAGGGACTCTTTTCTGCATATGATCATTTAATCAATCTATATAATAATTTACCAGATTATTTAAGTGTCATAGCTTCGAATTTAATTCGAAATTCGGAATCGAGCATAAGTGTTATTTATATACCACAACTAGGTTACTTAATCGAAGCAGATAAAAATGTACAAATTGAGGATATTGAATGTAATATATACGATAAAAAATTACTTTTAAATAATAAAAATGATTTTATGAATAGCTCGTTTGTGAATGAAAATATCAACAACATAAATTTTACAGATTTTTTTGAGTCGAGAGTAGATGAAATAAACAGTGTTATAGATAATTTATCAAATGCCAAAAGCTATGCATATAGCTATAGTGATGTTACTATTACTAAAAAAAAGAAAAAATTCGATACCTCTATAATTATTGATAAAAACATCATTAAAAATGTACTTAAAGAAAAAACTTATACAAAACAATCCATAGATCATTCAAATAATCATAACTTTATTATTAAAAACAAAACATATCATAAAAATAATGTCATGAATCTTTTGGATGTAGAAATAGGTGATTTGAATAATTTGATACAAGATTACAAAAATGTTAAAGTAAATGAAATTCGAGAACTTATAGATAAATATTCCCTTGACAATATTTATGAATATATCGGGTTAATCGACTGTTTAAACTCATTTAGTGTGTTTTCTATCAAGAATAAATGCTGTTCTCCAAAGATTAGCGATGTCAATAAAATTGAAATCAAAAATTATTGGAATGTTCAAATAGATATCTCCATTAAAAAATCGATGATATACAAAGGTTCACTTGACTTTTTAAAAATAATTGGAGAAGCTGCCATTTTGTTTCACATGGGATCTCATTTACCATCATTATATGCTGAGATGTTTATTTGTGATAGTATCTATACTTCAATTAACATTAAAGAAGATTTAAATACTGGAACAAGTTACTTTTTAGCTTGCATAAAAAGCATAGCGAGAATAGTACATTCTGCTACTAAATATTCATTATGTCTAACTAATGATTTTGGATTTGGAACCGACTATCATGAAGGATTATCTTTATTCTATGCAGTGCATAAATATATGTCACATTCATTTCTAATATCTACTTGTATGTTTCCCGAAATTTTTGATCAACACAAACAACCTCAAAATATACCCGCAAGATCTGTTGAAGAAAAACAACTTGAAAATTGTACTGATTGCTTGTGTAATTTTTATAACTTTTATGTTTTATTGAAAGAAAAGTTTTATCTTAAATTAATCAAATTTGATGAATACATATGTAAATCTGGACAATTTCTTGATAATGTTGACATATCAATTGAACTAAAAAATGATTATTTAAAAAATTTACAAATTGTGAAAAAGCAAAAAAATAATCCAGAAGTTGATACATGGGCTAGAAAAATAATTAATGAATTTTTAAACAACAGAAAAAACGTGATGTAAAATTACAGCACCTAGCTTTTCCAAGCGGTCTCCCATCTTAGTACTCACAAGGCTCTTACTGGATTAACTTCGGAGAGCTGACGAGTTCCGGTGCTTTACAATAGATATGGCCGTAACTGAAAGTTACAGAACCCAATTAAATAAATAACCTAATGATTCAAATCAAACAACAACTTTTAATTTATTTAGAAAATAGTTACATTCTAAATATATGCTTTAATTACTAACAAATATATACCATTTAATTGTCAATGTAGTCGTTACGAGCTTTTTTCTTCACCGTGTTGATAATTTTATCATATTTCATGTTCTCTTTGAAATAAATAAGTTCTGAAGAAGAAGAATGCTCTGAATAAGGTACATGAATAACTTCTATTGCTTTTTTAATTTTTCTACCATCTTTTTTATTCCAATCAAAAGAGACAGTTTTATCCTGCCAGCCTGTACCACAAAAAGCTACGATTCTATCACAATGAGTATTTTCGACTAATTTATGTATTTTTTTCTTTTCTATGTGTTGTGTACTAATTATCATAATTTGATTATCTTCTTCATTTTTAGTGATACGCGAAAATGGCAACAAATTATTATCAGATTTCATTGGAATAACATCATCATCTTTAATTTCGTTGTTAGTAATATCTTCTAGTATTTTTTTGAAAGATATTATTTTTTTCGAATACTTTAGCAAAGAATTATTCTTTGCTCCTATATTTTTTCCTCCATCCGTTTTATTATTTTTTTTATTAGTAAGTCTTTTAATGCATGTAATACTTTTTGAAGTATCTGTCGCTTCAGTTTTAATATTTTTTTTATATCTATTTACTATTTCTATTACTTCATTATTTAGTAAATCTATAGCTACTTTATCATAAGATTGGTAAACTTTCCATTTTTCAGGTTCTACTTTGATACTATAATTGAAATATTCAGCTACACTTAAAAATAGTTTTTCTTTACCGACACAATAAGTACAAAAAAGATATTTGTAATTTATTGGTACTAAACAATTCCTATATGAGTTTTTTTTTATAATATCAATTACTCTATGAATTACTTCTTCCTGTGAAGGAAAGCCTCTATGTCCTTCAAAAGTATTACCAAGATAGATTGATGAAAAAGTATAATTGAGTAAATTATTAGTAAAATTTACTGTACATCTAAAATCACCAGTATGAAGTATATATGATCCTTTAATATTAAAAATAAAACATACAGCTCCAGGACAATGATTTGCATCAATAAGAGATACAAAATTATTATCATCTAAAAAATATATCTTTTTTAATTCTAAAGGTATAGTTTTACAATTATATCTTAATTTTACTAAATTTGAAGTAGTAACTGAACAATATATTGAATGATCAAATGATTTCTTGAGTCCGTAATAGTGATTTATTTATTTATTTATTTATTTTACGGGACATGCCCTTTTTACAAAAATATAGTTTCGCTAGTCTAAATACGATTTCTTCTGTAGTTGGTGTACATTTTCCATTCCGCTTTAAGTGGATTTAACAATAGTATACTATAAAATGGGAAGAACATCTTTATAAATTTATATATATATCTATCTGTCAGTCTTTTTGTTGTCACTTGGTTAATCATATTTTAGCAATGAATCACTAATACTGGATTTAAACATTTGCAAAGAAAAACCGAAGAGTCTATCTGTGTTGACATTGTTCGCAAGGTCCTGGATTCTGCGCAGTGTTGATCTTGCTGCCAGATTACTCCGAGCCGCCGTTATCCGAAAAGTTTGTGGTCTTCGAGATGCCCAATTTGGTGCCAGTAGAGATATCCCCTCAAGCAAATATGGACAGTCAATTTCTCCTGATATTATTTTGTGCAGCAGACATGCATCCGTGAGATCCCGCAAAGAGGCCAGATTGGGAATCCGTAGGCTCACAGCAATTTCGCTGTAATCGTGATTATCGCGTGCCATGGTTTGGCCATTTTTGTACGCTGCCTGTCTCAGGAATTTATGCTGGACTCTCTCAAGTTTTCGGCTGTGTATTGCATATTGTGGGTTCCATACCTCTGATGCGTACGTTAAAGTGGGTCGCACCAGTGTTAGGTAGAGACTTCTTAGTGTTTCTACCCTCCGAAAGTCCACGCTCGATCGAGATATGAACCCCAGTGCCCGAAGTGCCCGGCGTGATATGGCTTCAGTATGGGTTCTAAAGCTTAGCTTGGTGTCGAAGAGTATTCCCAGGTCTTTAATAATATTCACTTTTTCAAGTTGGTAACCTCCCAGGGTGTATGTCCGGTTGTTTGCTGCTCTACTTCTTGTGAAGGTAATTGACTTGCATTTGGATAAATTAAGGTGAAGGTGATTTCGGCTACACCAGGACCACAGATTATCGAGATCAGATTGGACTTTGGCGTAGTCTCCATCCGAATTTACGGCCCAGAAAATCTTCAGGTCGTCAGCAAACATGAGGAACCTTGTATACACGAAACATGAGCACATGTCGTTTATGAAGATGAGAAAGAGTAATGGGCCAAGATGCGATCCTTGCGGAACTCCAGATGTGGTATGGATAGCTCTCGAAATGTGGTTTTTGTACCTGACTCTTTGCGTGCGGCCTATCAAGTAGCTCCCAATCCATCGTAGTAGGATGCCGTGAACGCCAACTGCTGTTAGTTTTTCCAGGAGTATCTTGTGACACACGGAATCGAAGGCTTTCGAGAAATCCGTGTAAATGGCATCTACTTGAAGCTTGTCGTCGAGTTTAGCGGAGAGGTAGTTTTCATACGATAATAAGTTCGTCACTGTTGATCTACCTGGGACGAATCCATGTTGCTCGTCGATAATCGTTTTCCTGAGGTGGAAGGATAGGAAACTCGCAACTAAGTTGTCTAGTATCTTCGGTATCGCACTTATTATCGATATTGGACGATAATTTTTTACGTCAGTTTTTTGGCCACTCTTATGTATTGGCGTTACGAAACTTTGCTTCCAAATGTCCGGGAACTGACCAGTTTGTAGTGACCTCTCGAAAAGCAGATGAATGGGTACGACTAGAGCGTTTGCGCAGTTTTTTAGTATAGACGGTGGGACTCTGTCCGGTCCTGGTCCTTTGGCTGGGTCCAAATCCAATAATTTCTTCCTTACTTCGTCCAACGTAAAGCTCACCGAGGACAGGTTTACCGTCGCCGCTGCTGGTGGGACTACCGGAGTTACCATTGGCACTGGTGCATATACTGACTCGAAGAAATCCGCTAAGATGTCCACTATTTCTTGTCCACTCGACGCTTCTTTGTTCTCGTGTGTCATAATTGAAGGAAGGCCACGATCGGTTCGACGTGCGTTTATAAATCGCCAGAAGGCTTTGATGTTTGATGGTATTTGGTTTTCAATCGAGGATACGTAGTTGGTGTAGCAGTTTTCCGTAAGGCGTTTGCATTGTGCCCTTAGACGACTGAAAACATTGTAATTATTTTGAGTTCGTGCAGATTTAAACGCTTTGTGTGCTATCTTTTTTCTTACTACCAGGTGGCTTAGCTCTTTCGTAATCCAGGGAGGTTTATCCGAGTTTACTTGTATTTTCACCGGTATTGACGTTTCCATTGACTCGTATAGCAATCCGTAGAACACGGTGGTCGCCTGATCTGGTGACAAGCCTTTAAGCAGGGAGGGCCAGTCGTACGACAACATTTTCGCGCTTATGGCGTCCGTGTCGGCGTTCCTGAAGTCGAAGTTGCAGTCCACGTAATCTACGGAATTCAGGCTTTCGTACTGCATTTCAAACGATATGGCCTTGTGGAAGAGAGCATCCTCCTCTATAATGGGGTCCTGTACTGGCGAGACTTCCACTGGATTTTGCGTGAACACGAGATCCAACACGTTCCCGTATGAGTTTCCGGTTTTACATCTTTGGTCCAGTCCGTGGAAAGCAAGCCCGTCGGCGAGCACTTCTGATTTTTCTCGGGTTCCAGCATCCGCCTGTGATGCATCGCAGATGACTTCGTTTCCAGTGTCAATCCAGAGAGTTTTTGCAAGATTATAGTCCCCCGCCAGGATTATTGTGTGGTCCGGATGCGCCTCAGCTAGATTATTTATTGTCTCGACATGCTTTTCGTATGGTATTGTGCTTGAAGATGGAGGAAAGTATCCCGCAGAAACAATGCATCGCAAGGCTCCGATTTTTACACTAACGAATATCTGCTCAGTCGACTCATCTTCGATCACGTATCTCGCGCATTGTATTGTGTTTTTTACTGCGATTAAGACGCCCCCTCCTCTGCTCCCAAGGCCGTAGTTGGGAGACCTGTCTTTCCGGAAAATCATGTAATTTTTGAGCCCCAGTTCCGCGTCGAGTACTCCTTCGTGTAGCCATGTTTCTGTCAAGATCAAGATATCGTAATTTGTTGTGGCCGTTGGAATGGCCTCCCGTAAGGATTTTAATTTTGTTCGAAGGCCTCGGACATTTTGATAGTAGAACGTGAGATTCGCGTTTTTCCCATGAGTTAGTTTTTTGGTACACGTGTTGGGCGCTTGTTCTCGATTATCGTTGGATTTCCATTCCTGTATATTATTCTTTTGTCCGTCGCTGGATTTTCCCTGGATTCCTCTGCCAATTTCCGTTTTGCTTCCGCATAGCGATTCCTTTGCTCCTCTGTACGGTCGGCGCTTAACACTCCGGCTCCGCCGTACTTACGTTTGTTTTGCAGTATTTTTTGGACTTCAGCTTCGGAGTCCAAAACAATTACAATCGGACGACAATTGTTTTCTCGGTATTTTCCAAGACGGCGTGATGTTATGTTTGTGAGATCCTTGTCCGTGATTTGGCTCAATATTTCCAGGACCACTGCGTGGTCCTTCGCTGCTCTTCCAGATATTGGCCCTTCGGACTGCTCTGCGATACCAAATAGGACTATGTTTCTGGCTCGTCGTTTCCTCTCTTCTTGCTCCTCGTGGTATTTTTCCATCTCGAGAGCTATTTTATTTGGATTATTAATTGCCTCCACTGATTCCGAGATACGATTTATGTCAGCTTTTATTTTCCCAAGGGAGTTTATTGACTTCGTATTTGCCTCGATCGCTGCCTTGAAATCTGAAACAGTTTCCTTTATAGCAGCTATGTCGGAGTGTATGTCACTTACCGCAGTGTCAAAATTCTCCTTTGTTATATAATTTGCTTTGACTATTTCTACTTCTTGTTTCAAATTCTCTAAGTCCTTTGCAACCTCCTCGTAGCGTGGCTGGTTCTCCTCTAGGTCACCGACAGTAATTTTCAGCTCTTGGTGCTCACTCGCTATGGATCGTACGGTCCTGTATAACGCAGGGACACATTCCATGATACCACTACACCTTTCGCAGTAGAATATCATGAGCCTCTTTTTTAGCTCTGATGATCTGAATGAAAATGAGATAAAAAATAATGAGAAGCATTTTTTAAAATATCTATAAAGAAACAGTCTACTACATAATTTGTATAAGTAATCTTTTTATAAGGAGGAATTTCGTTAATATCCATCAAAAATATTTTGAGGGTTAAAAAAAACTAATTGCGGTATTTTAACTTTTTTTTAAAAGTATTATATCTGAACAACATTTATTAATTTATTATATTATAAGTAGTACACTTTATTATATTAGTGTTTTTCTTTGATAGTATAATTTAATATTTTATTACTGTTTCATCTTTTCTATATACTGATCAATATTTTTCTTATAATTTTTTATTTTTTTTTAATCTATCAATATATCAGTATACCACAATTTTGTACTAGAAAAAGTATATAAAAATATATCACTCCCTTTTGAATTTAATACTTGCATACTTTTATATATTTGATTATTAAGTGATATTGTACTAATAGAATATATTAAACAATCAGTAGGATTAGAAATAAGATCTACTAGAATGTTTTCTAAATCTTTTTGATTTGTGCAAATTATTTTTTTATTATTTAATTTTATATATTCTGTATTACAGTAAGTAAGTATAATAAGTAAATTAGGATTTAAAGAAGGAATCTTATTAATATCAAGTATTTGGTATATTTTACCTATCTTTTTATTTCTAGACATCAAGTACATATAAGGATAAAATATTAAGATTGTTTTTTATAGACGATATCTAACGAAAATAGAGATAATAAGATGAAAAATAAAATAGATAATATAAAAAAATGACAACTATATTATAGAATCTTATATTAAAAAATTATATTATGTGAAAAGAATATATTTTAATAATAGATGATATGTTTAATAAATAAAATTATAAAAATAGATTCATAAAAAAATAGAAAACAAAACTAGATTCATAAAAATAGATAACAAAATTAGATTTATGAAAATAGAAAACAAAACTAGACAAAATTTATAAAATTAGATAAATCTTATAAGGTCATTAAAAATATAATTTAAATTTATTATTTACCCCAAAATGACAACTTCATACTGCAAAGATTTTTTTATTAATGAAACTGATAGACTAGAAGTTCTTATATTAAAAAAAAAGAAAATTTTAGAACAATTGGAACAAGAAAGAGCTGAATTAAACAAACATGTAAGATTTCTTAGAGAAGAAATTTCTATAGTACAAGAACCAAGTAGTAATGTAGGAATAATATCTGAAAAAATGGGAAATAAACAAGTATTAGTTAAAACTAATCCTGATGGTAAATATCTCGTAAAAGTTGAATCACATATTAATTATGATGATTTAAAAGCAGGAGTACGTGTAGCACTAAGAAGTGATACATATGATGTACATAGAATACTTCCTCTAAAAGTAGATCCACTTGTATCTTTAATGATGGTAGAAAAAGTACCTGATTCTACTTATAATATGATAGGAGGATTAGATGAACAAATTAAAGAAATACAAGAAGTTATAGAATTACCTATAAAACATCCTGAATTATTTGAAAATCTTGGTATAGCTCAACCAAAAGGAGTACTTTTATATGGTCCACCTGGTACAGGTAAGACTTTATTAGCAAGAGCAGTAGCTCATCATACAAAATGTAAATTTATACGTGTATCAGGATCAGAATTAGTTCAAAAATATATTGGAGAGGGATCTAGACTTGTTAGAGAATTATTTGTTATGGCAAGAGAACATGCTCCTTCTATTATTTTTATGGATGAAATAGATTCTATTGGATCTTCTAGAACAGATTCATCATCAGGAGGAGATAGTGAAGTACAAAGAACTATGTTAGAATTATTAAATCAATTAGATGGATTTGAATCTCAACAGAATATTAAAGTTATTATGGCCACTAATAGAATCGATATTTTAGATTCAGCACTTTTAAGAGCAGGAAGAATTGACAGAAAGATTGAATTTCCTCAACCAAAAGAAAATGCTAGATTAGAAATATTAAGAATACATTCTAAAAAGATGAATTTAGCTAAAGGAATAGATTTAGAAATAATAGCTAGTAAATTAGTAGGATCATCTGGAGCAGAAGTTAAGGCTGTTTGTACTGAGGCAGGAATGTTTGCATTAAGAGAACGTAGAGTTCATGTTACACAAGAAGATTTTGAATTAGCTGTTAGTAAAGTAATGAAAAAGGCTACTGATCCTAATTCTGATCTTAGGAAGTTATTAAAATAAATATGAAATATTATATTTTGACAATAGATATAAAATTTCTTAATAATACGTTTAATTAATTATTTTATTATACCACTTTTTTATGATTATAAAATTTAGTTCATTTTATAATTTGATAGACCCCCTTTATATAATAAATTTAGTACATTTTATAATTTGATAGACCCTCTTTATATTATAAATTTAATAATTAATACAATAAATTACACCCATTTTTTTATAATCAATAATTTTACTCGATATAAATAAAAAATTGATAGATACAAATTAAAAATTAATTCATATAATGTAAATTTATTTTTCATTTAAATAAAAATGATAATTTCTCTGTAGGAATATATCTTGGTACTACAAAATTCTCTTCTATTTTTCCTTGTACTGATATTATTTCTACTGGTTTTGATATTATAAATACTTCTTTTTTACCATCATCTTCTATTTTATAATCATTAGAATCCATCTTTCTTAAAAAAGTCTTAATTTGTTCACTATTTAATATTTTACATTGAACTCTTAAAACTTCGCCTTTACATTTAGCACTAGACATATTTACTAATTTGATAACTTCCATAATATGTTGCAAATTTTTCATTCCCTCTACATAATTAATATCACTTAACCATTTGTATATCTGATTGTTAAAGCTATAGTTTGTCGATACGTACGCTGGTTACAAAAACAATCGAAGTTTGTTTAATCTGTGATTCGTGTTTGTCATTATAAAAAGTTTAGCTGTCCAAGCACGTTGATAATAAAAAGTGTTCTAATAAAAAGTGTTTAATTCACTCAAAATACATCGTGTTCTGCCTGGAGTTACAATAGGTTATGGGCCCAGAAACTCGATAAATATATTTTGAGTAAGAAAAATAAAAACTTATAAGAATAACGTGTGGAATATCGAAACGTCGAAGAGAATCATCACCGACGAAGAAAAATGAACGGGATGAATTCGGCTCGATTGGAAACGTTAAGAAAGGATAACTACGACACTTGGAAAATGCAAGCGCAAGCATTATTAATAAAAAACGAAGCTTGGAAATACGTATCAGGTGAGAAGCCGAAGCCTCCGGTAACAGCTGGAGACGACGCAACCGTACAGGCAGCAAATGCGTGGAATGATGCTGACCTGAAAGCTCGTTCGGATCTTATTCTTTCAATTAGCCCATCCGAATTAAAACAAATTAAGGGCTGTGTAACATCGCGAGAAATTTGGTTGAAGCTCGAATCCATCTACCAGTCGAAAGGACCGGCCCGAAAAGCAACCCTTCTCAAACAATTGACTCTGCAGAAAATGCGAGAGGAAGATGATATTCGAGATCATGTAACGAGATTTTTCGACGCTGTAGACAAACTCGACGAAATGAGTGTGGAGATTAATGCGGAGCTGTTGACGATCATGTTACTCTACAGTTTACCGGCAAGTTTTGAGAATTTTCGCTGTGCGATCGAATCTCGAGACGAGTTACCATCTCCGGAGGCGTTAAAAATTAAAATTTTCGAGGAAAACGACGCTCGAAAAGAGAAGAATAAGGAAACTGTACCGAACGCTATGGTTGCTGAAAGGAATTATAAGAAATTCCCTGGCTCAGACTCACAGAAGAACGAAAACAGAGGATCAGATAAGAAAAATTTTCAATTCAAGTGCAATCGTTGCAAGAAAAAGGGACACAAAGCAGCCCAATGTTATGCGAAATTGGACTTCTTTCAACAGAAGTCAGCGATCGTCGAAGAGGTTGGATTTTTAATCACCGAAGAATCCATGACGACAGCGACAGCATTCAGAGCGGAGAACGTTTCTCAAAGCAGCAAATGGTGTCTAGATAGCGGATGCACATCGCACATGTGTCACACGGGAGAGAAGTTCGATACGATAGTGGAATCGGAATCTTCAACGCTAAATCTAGCAAGCAATGCATCGACGGCGATTCAAGGGAAAGGAACTGTTAAACTGTTAATCAGTGACGGAGAAAACGAAAAAGTTGCGGCCCTCGACAATATGTTGCACGTACCTGATTTACGTACGGATCTGATTTCGGTTGGGAAAATAACTGACAAAGGATACGACGTGATATTCAAGAAGGAAAACGCGATTGTCACGGACCAACAGAAAAATATTAAAATGATAGCGGATAGAGCGAGTGACGGTCTCTATTACGTTCGACAACCCACAACGCAATTCGCCAAAACTTCAATGGAGTCTGGATCATCGAGATTGGGGGTATGGCACCAACGTTTTGGACATTTAAACGAAAAGAGCCTCAAGGAAATCGTGAAATCCAACGCTGTTCTGGGAGTCGATTTGGGAAAGGATAGTACTCTACCACCGTGTACTACGTGCTTACGTGGAAAGTTAACACGCATTCCTATGCCTAAATCATCGAATAGAGTTTCGGAGCCGTTAGAGATAATTCACACGGACGTATGTGGTCCAATGCGAACAGCATCCATGAGCGGTGCAAAGCACTTCATAACCTTCATCGATGACAGCACTCGGTGGTGCGAGTTGAAGTTTATCAAAAAGAAAAGCGAAGCTCTGAACGCATTCAAGGAATTTAAGGTAATGGTGGAAAATCAACTTGGAAAACGCATTAAATGCTTGCAGTCCGACAACGGAAAAGAGTTCTGCAACCATGAATTCGACGAATATTTGAAACAATGCGGAATACGAAGAAGACTCACTGTACCGTATACACCGGAACAAAACGGTGTTGCCGAGAGGAAAAATCGGACAATCGAAGAAATGGCAAGATGCATGCTAATTGGCTCTGGACTTCCCCCGTCGTTTTGGGCTGAGGCTGTTGCCTGTGCTAACCACGTTCGGAATCGATGCTCGACGCGATGTCTGAATGGTAAAACGTCGCACGAACTTTGGTTTGGTAAACGACCAACAGTCCACTATTTTCAAACGTTCGGTTGCAAGGCCTACGTACTTGATAAAACTCCGAACAAGGGGAAGTTTCAACCACGCTCACGAGAAGGTACTTTCGTCGGATATTCTGGTGAGTCAAAAGCGTACAGAGTATGGATACCAAGTGAGCGAAAAATCGTTGCAACACGAGACGTTAAATTTATTAACGAATTTCCAACGGAAGGAAAATTCGAAGAATTCCGTGTGGAGGATTTAAACAATACAAAATCGCTAGACGAAAATCGTATCGTCGAAATTGGTTTCCAACCACTCGAAATTAACGTCGAGAACAACGAACAAGGGGAAGTCAACGTTCATCACAATAGACTAGAAACTGAAGAATCATCGGACGAAGATTACGAAGACAATGCCGTGGAAATGCGCGAAGAAAACGACAGAGAAGTGGCTGAGCGAGTGGAACCAAAAAGAGGACCTGGAAGACCTCGTCTTGATCGAAACGGATCTCGAGGACGACCCAGAAAGATATATCATTATGTCGACGCTTCAGATGAGATACATGAGTACGCGGGTGTAGCTGAAATATCTGTGAAGCAGGCACTGTCCGGACCTGATACGGAAGAATGGCAGTGTGCGATACAAAACGAATTTGAATCTCTTATCAAAAAGGAAACTTGGAAGTTAGTACCACGCCCAGCGAATCACAGTGTTATCGGTTGTAGAATGATATTGCGCAACAAATACAATCCAGACGGAACGTTGGAAAGGCGAAAAGCTCGTCTGGTTGCAAAAGGGTTCACTCAACGTTTTGGAATAGATTTCCATGACACTTTTGCTCCAGTGGCACGGCTCAGTTCCATTCGAACGATAATGGCTCTCGCCGTACAACACGATATGAAAATTGAACAACTCGACGTTACTACAGCGTATTTAAACGGCGAGGTCGATGAGGAAATTTTCATGGAAATGCCCGAGATGATGGAAAATATGTTGGTGAGAATTACAATAAAAAACGAAGAGAAAGATTCCCTCAGTGCCAAAGCACGGAAGATGCTAAGCGATTTACAAGGCGGAGGAAAAGTTTGTCTTCTACAAAAATCATTATACGGTCTACGACAATCCGGAAGGCAGTGGCATCTGAAACTTGACGAAAAATTACGGAAGATAGGTTTAAAACCTTCAAACGCGGATCATTGTATATACTGGATCAAACGAGGGGAAGTATTGATGCTTGTCACAATTTACGTCGATGATATCTTAATCGCATGTCAGAAGACGGACCTCATCACGAAACTCAAGAAAGATCTAATGCAAGAATTTGAGATGAAAGATATCGGTGCTGCTCACTATTTTCTCGGGATAGAATTCTCTCAAAGTAAAGACGAAATCAAAATGTCACAAAAAGGATATATCGAAGACGTGTTGAAGCGTTTCGGCATGGAAAACTCGAAGCCAGTGACAACTCCGTTTGATCCGAGCATAAAACTTACGAAAGATGACCCTAATGAAGAAGAGAGCATCGAGAAGGTACCCTACAGAGAACTCATCGGAGCTTTAATGTATCTTGCCGTAGCTACACGTCCCGACATTTCGTATGCGGTAAGCTCTCTCAGTCAATTCAATGACTGCTACAATATGGACCACTGGAAAGCTGCAAAAAGGGTACTTCGCTATCTGAAGGGATCGGATAATCTCGGAATCGTATTTAAAAAGGATGGTCGGAATTTGAGAGGTTTCGTAGACGCTGATTGGGGAGCCTGTCAAATCGATAGAAGATCATATACTGGATATGCGTTCATCCTAAGCGGTGCAGCAATTAGTTGGGAAGCTCGCAAACAGCGCACTGTGGCATTATCAACAACGGAAGCTGAGTATATGGGACTTTCGGAAGCAACAAAAGAAGCTGTATACCTTAGCAATTTTTTTAAAGAATTGGGTTTCGAAAAACTATCAAAGGTGTCACTATACAACGACAACCAGGGAGCCTTAAAACTAGCCGAAAATCCAATCTTTCATTCCCGCACAAAACACATAGATATTCGGCATCACTTCGTTCGTGATACCTTAAAAAATAATCAAATCGAGATTAAATATGTATCGACTGACGATATGACTGCTGATATTCTAACGAAAGGACTACCAAAACTGAAACACCAAAAATGTTGCAAACAACTCGGAATTGGACAAATCAACTAAGATGAGAAAAGAACGTTCGTCTCGAGGGGAAGTGTTAAAGCTATAGTTTGTCGATACGTACGCTGGTTACAAAAACAATCGAAGTTTGTTTAATCTGTGATTCGTGTTTGTCATTATAAAAAGTTTAGCTGTCCAAGCACGTTGATAATAAAAAGTGTTCTAATAAAAAGTGTTTAATTCACTCAAAATACATCGTGTTCTGCCTGGAGTTACAATACTGATTGATATTATAATTTATTTGTATACATCTATTAAAATTTAAAAAGTTCTTTTTTATTAGGAGATTATTAAATACTCCTACATTTATAATATCTAATAAATGATTTATAGACTCATTTTTATAATCTCTATCTAAAAAATAATAAACCATTTGATTATTTATATTTTCCAGTACTTTACATAATTTATAAATTGAGACTGGTCTAAAAAATTTCTTTATGAAAGAATCATTACATTTAAAATTTATAAGTTCTTGATGTTCAGTTATACTAAAAGGAATATATTCTGTTAATAAATTCTTTTATACTACTCTGTGCGTAAAGTGCGATTTTACGCACGCTTCGCGTCTTTAAAGTATCAAAAAACAAAGATGGTCTTAGAATTTTAATTGTAGATAAAGAAATTATTGATATTCCCTGTCAACAAGATATAAAGAGGGAAGTTTTCAATTATTTTAAATGTCTTAATAAAAATGCGGAACAAGTAAATATTAATTCTATTTTAGGCACAGCTATATTGTATTTAGGTGGTCATTATTTTTTAGTTCATCTGCGCAGTTCGTCATACGAAGATTTAAGACGAATAGTCTTAAAAAGGATAGCTTTTCATTTTTTTCCAAAACAAAGTAATCAAATAATTATTGAATATTTTGATGAATTTAAATTTTTTATTAAAGAAAAATCCTTCACTATTCCCTTGGAAAATAGTTCAGATTTAGGAAGTGCTCTTTTTCATTTTAATAATCGATTAATGATATATATTAAACATATCAAAGAATAAAATTGTAATATATACAACATAGGTTTTGTTGATAGATTGAAATCAAATTTTATGTAAATGTTTGACTTCACCTTTCAATATCTTAATTATCAAAATTTTTAATATTGAAACTTTTTAAATTTAAAAATATAGAATTTTATTAAGAATTTGCTTTAATATTTAAATAAAAATAATAATTTATTTAATATTTTCGTATATTTTTTGTAACACAAGTTAAATTAGAAGTGTTGTGTCTCATCATATTTATTCTAACATAAAATAGAAAAGTCGTTTTTTAAAAATTAAATAATTTTTCAATATTTATAGCTTTGAGTATTTAAAAAAAGATCAATTTTATAGTGCAATATAAAAATAAATTATTTGTCAGTTTTATATTTAAAACATCAAAGAATAGTATTTAAAGAAATTATTTTAGTCTACAAAATTACTTATTATTATAAAAATTCAATTATTATATATCGGTATGTCAAACGTCAATTAAATTTTATTGATAATAGAAAATGTCATTTTAAAATAATTGTCACTTTTTTTTCTTATAATAATGAAACAAAAAAATTAATTTGTCATCGTTTGATAAATTAGGATATTTTTTTTATAAAAAATTTTTAAGTTACCCCAAATATGAGTAAATGCTTTTTTGATATAAAAATTGGAAACGAAGAGCCAGAAAGAATAGAATTTAAACTCTATGATTCAGATGTACCAAAAACCGCTAAAAATTTTTTGGAGCTTTGTAAAAGAGCTAAGCCTGAAGGTTATAAAAATTCAAAATTTCATCGAATAATTCCTAATTTTATGGCACAAGGAGGAGATTTTACTAAAGAAAATGGAACTGGTGGAAAAAGTATCTACGGAGCTAAATTTGACGATGAAAATTTTACCAAGAAGCACGATAAGAAATATGTTTTAAGTATGGCTAATTCAGGTAGAAATACTAACGGATCACAATTTTTTATTACTTTTGCTAAAACTTCTTGGCTCGATGGAGCACACGTAGTTTTTGGTGAAGTTGTCGGAACTCCAGAAGTATTGAAAAAAATGGAAGCTTGTGGCACTGAAGAAGGAAAACCTAAAAAACCAGTAATAATTTATGATTGCGGAGTTATCGAATAAAAAAATATATTATTTAATAAGTTTGTAAAATTTATCTTTATCATGATAAGTATAATTTACTTGTTTTAAACCTGAAATTTTAATTAAATCTTCAGCAAATTCTGTTTTTTTATAAGTGATATGTACTTTATTTGTATTTGACAACAAAGTCAAAATATATTTAAAATAGTTACCATAACAGTATACATCACTATACTTAATACAACATACACTATCAATTTTAAAATTACAATTAAATTTCAATATACTTTTATTATTTGTAGAAATACCTTCGACAAATATACAACAAGGTTTACTAATATTTTTTACTAAATTAAATTTTAAATCGTACATTCCATCGTCTCTCAAAAAATAAAAATTTTTTATACCAAAAATCCATCGTAAAATTTTTGTATCAAAAACAGAAGATGAATTACAAATCATGGTCCGGATTTTATGATCTACTTTGAATTCATATTTTATATCAAATAAGAATTTTAAGAATATTGGATGAATAAACGACAATAAATATACAGGAAAGTAAATTATACATTTTAAGATCCTAATTGATTTAAGTTTTGTTTGGATGAAAGGATTAATACCAGTAAAAGGATCATTAAATTTTGAATATTTTTCCATATGAGGGTAAAATAAAAATTCCCTAAAATTCAAAATTAAATCAATATTATATTTTTTTTGTTTAATTTTATTGGTCTTTGTAAAACACGACTTAAAAAAACAATTTGTGTTTTAATTTATGAAACATCGTGAAGATTTTTTATATACGATAGACAGTTATTTCGAGTATAAAGGAAATCTAGAATTGCATACAATATATTTTTATACATCTTATTTAATGATTAATAATGATACAATTCCTTATACCAAAATATTAAAGGTATCTAAATATAAAACAGGATTGAGAATTTTAACTGTAGAAAAAGATATTTTCGATATTCCTTGTGAGCAAGACCTTAAAAGAAAGATATTTGAAATATTTAAATGTTTACATGATAATGCTGAGGAAGTTGATATAAAAAATATTATTGGTACATCTATACTTCATTTTGGTGAGCACTTTTTTATAATTTATTAAAAAAATTCTTCTTATGAAGATTTTAGAAGACGAGTATTTAAAAGAATTGCTTTTCATTTTTATCCAAAAGACAGGAATCAAATACTACTCGACCATTTTGATGAATTTAAATTTTTTATCAAGGAAAATAATATAAAAATTTTTATAGAAAATAGTTCTGATCTTGGAAGTGCTTTATTTCATTTTAATTTTCGACTGGTCGTGCATATAAAACATCAAGAAGAATAAATCTTTTGTTTATTTTTATAAGTCAATTTTCTCCTTTTTTTTTATTGGTATTTTTTTTATATAAAATGAATAATTTTATCCCTTTTTTATGCATACTGATGATTTATGTAAACTTTACGAGCCGAATGAAAAATCTTTCCTTGAAATTCTTGAAAGCAGATACCTTACAAATCGAATATACACAAATGCAGGTATCGTACTTATTTCTATAAATCCTTATACTAAACTAAATATATATGGAAGGAATGTCATGAATGCATATTTTAGTAATCCAAATATTTCTGGTAGTGCTGATCCCCATATTTACGGGGTATGTGAATCTTCATACCAAGATATACAAACTTCTAATCAAACAATTATGATAAGCGGAGAAAGTGGATCTGGTAAAACTGAAAATACAAAATATTTACAAGAATATTTAATATATCGTACTAATACAAATAAAAACCTTAAAAATAAAATAGATGCATTAACAGTTTTACTTGAAAGTTTTGGAAATGCTCAGACTGTCTTAAATGATAATAGTAGTCGAGTAGGAAAAATGATTTCTTATTTTATAGATGGAGATATAAAAGGAATAAATGTCAAAACTTTTTTACTTGAAAAAAGTAGAGTTACGCATCAAAATTCAGGAGAATCAAATTTTAATATTTTTTATCAGCTTTGTGCACATAAAAAAATTAATATTGTTAATGATTACATAAACACAAAACGGAATTTGGGAAAAAATAATGAAATCTATAAAAATATAAAAGAATCTTTTAAGTTACTAGAATTTGATAATACAAATTTCATAGAAGATATTTTGATAACAATTTTATATTTTGGATTTATAAAATTTATTAGCATAAATGAAAAAACGGAGATTGAAGAAAAATCTTTAGAATATATTGAAAAAATTTCTAAAGTTTTAGAAATTGATAGTAATCTTTTTAAAAATGTTTTGCTGAAAAAAGAAATCAAAGTAGGAACTGAAGTATTAATCAAAATTAATGATATAAATGAGGCTATTACTATCAGAGATAGTATAGCTAGATTGCTTTATGTAAATATCTTTGAATATTGTAATATTTTATCTTTTGATGCTAGTATAGTATTATTATGATATAAAGATTTTAATTTGTATCGTGAAAATATTTGAAATGGAAATGTAAATGTGATTCGTACACGAAAGATATTTTTAAAAAGTAAAATATCGAGTACACAATAAATAATATTATAAAAGTAGGGACATTAAATTCAATATGAAAAGGCATAATATAAATGATTAAATAAACACAAATTCATAATCTATGCCAGAATAAATATATATTCATGTACGAAGGTGGCACTTATCAAATTAAAATCAATACAAATGACAAAAGATGGTGTAGATAGCCGAATAGTATAAAATTTAACAAAACATAAATATATCACACACACATAATCGAACATTCATAATACGCACTTAAATAATTAAAGAATAAATTCAACAAAGGTAACAAAATGGTGTAAATGGCCAAATATAATAAAAATGTACTAAATCATGAATGTAATAGTTATAGTAATAATTCAACAATGTTATATTCGTTTCGTCGATTAAATAATGATAGTACTCATCTTTTCGGTTTGAGGTTCTCCTTTACACAGACGAATATCGTTTATAATAAATTCTCGAGAAATATATTGTTTAAAATTATACGTTTCGAAGTATAAATAGGAGAGATTTTAAGAGAAGTACTAGTTTCGGCGATCGCCCGAAACCGAATGCATGAATTCGTCGATGATAAATTCGTATACCGCCAGGTATTATTCCCCACCAGAACACATCTCAATATGGAGCCTCATATGCTATCACCCATATACGTAGCGCCAATTTTAAATCCTTACAATATCTAGTTGATCATGTAAATAAAAAGATGGAATGTAAAGCTTCTTCATGTATAAATATTCTCGATATATTTGGATTTGAAATATTTAAAAACAATTCATTAGATCAGTTATGCATAAATTATGCAAATGAGAAGATTCAATATGACTTTATTAAAAAGATTTTTGAAGAAAAACAATTAGAATATCAAAGAGAATTAACAAATTATAAATATATTTCATTTAATGAAAATAAATCTGTTATAAATGAATTTGAAAAGAGATGTGGATTATTTGATTTAATTGATGAAGAAAGTAAAAATAAATTTGGAAGTACTGATAATCTTAGAAATAAGATTAATTCTTATATAACTAAAGGTATAAAAGTAAAAAGTAATGATAAAATTATAATCAAACATTTTGTTAAGGATGTTGAGTATTCAATTAATGATTTTATTATTAAGAACAAAGAAGTTAAAATCAATAAGGTAATCTTAAATAGTTTATATAAAAATTCAAAAAAAGTAAAAGGAGATACAGTTATAAGTTACTTTTTAAAAAGTCTCAAAGAATTATTTTTCATTATAAATAATACACAGATTAAGTATATAAGATGTATCAAACCTAATAATTGTAAATTTAATATTTTTGATAAAGAAGTTATTTATAATCAATTATTAAGCACAGGAATTTTAGAAGTAATCAAAATATCTAAGCAGATATTTACTTATGAAATGAATAAAGAAGAATGGTTCAAGAAGTATAAAACATTCAAAACAGTGCTAGAAGGTAAGACTAAGGTATATTTTAATACAAATATAAAAAAATGTATAGAAGCCTGTGAATGGAGACAGAATGAAAGAAAACGAAGAGTTTTTGAATGGTTATTGGCTAAATTAATCGAAAAAAAAGATGGTATGAATAAATTACTGGAAGAAATAAATATGGAAAAATCAAAAGAAATTTTAAACAATTTTGAAATTGTTGTAAATAATCGAAGGAATGACTCAAATACAATCATAGATGATTTAGTTATTCTCAAAGATGATGTGAATATAATTATAGATGATACAAATGTAATAAATGAGAATTTAAATCTTCTAAAGGATGATTTAAATATAACTAAAAGTAATATAAATAAACCTTATGATGATAATATCAAAATAACAGAAAAGTCTGATTTAAAATGTGCAAATAATATTACTGATGGCACAATTCAAAATAATTTTACAAATATAATCAATGAAGATGAGTCAAGTAAAGAGGATCCAGTTGATATTGAAATGTGTAATATTGAAATAAATAAAAAGGAGAGTATTAAATTTTTAGATAAAAAGGAGAAAAAGGAATTTTTAGAATTTAGTGAGGAAAACGAGGAGGGTAACATGATAAATAAAGATTTAGCAATTGATAATAAAAAATGTTCTGATGGATTAATACCTCAAAAATTACAATCTATGGAAGATATGATAAGTGATTTATTTGATGAATATGAAGGAAATAATGAACAACCAACTTTGATTTTAAATTGTATACAAGAAAATGAGTCAATTAATAAAACTTTTGAAAAATCTAGAAAAGAGATTATATTAGATATCGATCAAGTATCAGAAAGAAAAGATAATAAAAATCTAAAATTAAAAATTGACGATAAAATGCTTAAAAATCACGAGATTTTGGAAGAAACTTCTGAATATATTTCTAAGGAGTCTAATCGATCTTTTATAAATAATCCTGTTGAATCAAATATCACAGATGATGATATTATTCCAAAAAATATTATTTCTGACACAAAGGATAAATTATTAAATGAATTAATAAAAAAAAATGATTTATCAGAAGATACTTTCAATTTTGATATTCTATGTTCAAATTGCACTACTTTACAATTAAAATATAAATTTGTAAGTGAAGCTTTAAAAGAAGCTAATCAGAAATTATCTATTTTAGACAAATCTTCTACTACTAAATCTACTGCTTATTTATCAAATGCCAGTAATTTATTTGCTCGTCTTTTTGATTCATATTTAGAAAATATTCCTGTATTTGGTTCCGATGATATTCCCAAATCAGAAATGTTATCTTATGCACATTCTGCTTATTTAATAACTACAAGAGTTACTAAAAATATAAAAGAGAGTGTATGTATTTTCACAGAAGAGCTATCTCTAAGATTAAAATATTTTGAAAAGAATATGAATCACTTAATCTTCTTTATTAGTAATCTTATAGAATATAGAAAATTAGTAGCTACTCGTGTAGATGATCTTGATGAATTAATCAGTACATTGTTTATTTATTTATGTGATTTACAATAGTATATTTCGATACAAGTGCGAAAATACTTTTTCTGACGAGTGTGAGTTTGCAGCCCGAGCCGAAGGCGATTCACGATTCAGGATTCAGGATTCAGGATTCAGGATTCAGGATTCAGGATTCAGGATTCAGGATTCAGGATTCAGGATTCGGATTCAGGATTCAGGATTCAGGATTCAGGATTCAGGATTCCGGATTCAGCATTCATTCGTCGAAAATCGACTTTTTACGTGCATTTCGGTGAAATGCAGTGAGAAACGATGAAAAACAGTCTCAACGACAGAAACTATGAAAAACAGTCGTCCCGACCGCGCATTCACGCAAAAACGTCGTTCTTGCGTCGTAGTGAGATGCACGAGTTTCGCGCGTTTGCGCTTGACGCAAAATCGAGCTGAGACGTCGAGCTGAGACGGCAGATTCGCTTAAATCTTGCGAGATCTCGATTCTCGGAGTTGGTCGAAGTTTCGTTTGTCACAGCCGTGTCAGATGACATTTAACGACTCAATCTTGTGTTTTTAGTTGAAATGAATGATTTTGACGCTTTGACGTCGAGCTGAGAGGGCAGAATCGCTTGAATCTTGCGAGATCTCGATTCTCGGCGTTGTTTGAAGTTTCGTTCGTCGCAGCCGCGTCAGGCGACGAGATCCTTTCTATTATTTAAAGTCGCCTGAGGCGGCTGTGACGAACGATACTTCGACAAACGCCAAGAGCCGAGATCTCGTAAGTTTCGAGCGATTCTGCCGTCTCAGCTCGATGTAAAAGCGTTAAAATCATTCATTTCAACCAAAAACACAAGATTCTACTATTAAACGTCATCTGACATGGCTGTGACAATCGAAACTTCGGCCAACTCCGAAAATCGAGATCTCGCAAAATTTAAGCGATTCTGCCGTCTCAGCTCGACGTGAAAGCGTCTAGGATTCAGGATTTTAGGATTTCAGGATTCAGGATTCAGGATTCAGGATTTCAGGATTCAGGATTCAGGATTCTGGATTTCATGATTCAGGATTCAGGATTCAGCGCGCGCAAAACGCGATATCTCGATTTGGGTCCCTGACGATTTTTCGCTCGTGGCATCGTTGCCAATCGTGTTCTAACGATGCAAAACGATGCATTTGCACAAAATAAACATTTTTGACACGCGTCTACCGCGGTAACAAGCGTGCATCGCGCGCAAAACGCGATATCTCGATTTGGGTGTCTGACGATTTTTCGCTCGCGGCATCGGTGCCAAACGTGTTTTAACGTTGCAAAACGATGCATTTGCACAGAATAAACATTTTTGACATGCGTCAACCAAGGTTGCATGCGGGCAACGCGCGCAAAACGCGATGCCTCGATTTGGTTGTCTGACGATTTTTCGCTCGCGGCATCGGTGCCAAACGTGTTTTAACGTTGCAAAACGATGCATTCGCACAGAATAAACGTTTTTGACATGCGTCAACCAAGGTTGCATGCGTGCAACGCGCGCAAAACGCGATGCCTCGATTTGGTTGTCTGACGAATTTTCGCTCGCGGCATCGTTTCCAATGGTGTTATAACGATGCAAAGCGATGCATTTGAACAAAATAAAGGTTCTTGACACGCGGCTACCGAGGTAACATGCGTGCAACGCGCGCAAAACGCGATGGCTCGACTTGGGTTTCGGACGATTTTTCGCTCGCGGCATCGGTGCCAAACGTGTTTTAACGATACAAAACGATGCATTTGCACAAAATAAATGTTTTTGACACGCGGCTACCGCGGTAACATGCGTGCATCGCGCGCAAAACGCGATGCCTCGATTTGGGTCCCTGACGATTTTTCGCTCGTGGCACCGTTGCCAAACGTGCCACGCAAAAACTTCGTTCTTGCGTCGTAGCGAGATGGACGTGTTTCGCGCGTTTGCGCTTGACGCCACCATAAGTTTTCGTCGAAAATCAACTTTTTACGTACATTTCGGTGAAATGCAGAGAGAAACGATGAAAAACAGTCGTCCCGACCGCCCATTCACGCAAAAACGTCGTTCTTGCGTCGTAGCGAGATTTACGTGTTTCGCGCGTTTGCGCTTGACGCCACCATAAGTTTTCGTCGAAAAACGACTTTTTACGTGCACTTCGGTGAAATGCAGAGAGAAACGATGATTTAGGATTCAGGATTCAGGATTTCAGGATTCAGGATTCACGATTCAGGATCCAGGATTCAGGATTCAGGATTCAGGATCCAGGATTCAGGATTCAGGATTCAGGATTCACGATTCAGGATACGAATTCAGTACGAATTTATTGACATTACACAGTATGTTTAGATTACATTACACGAATTACGGACCAATATACACTTATTATTTTATATACATAATGACAACAGGCCACCGACCGGAGTCCTTCAGCCCATGAGTAGCTGTGTCGAACTATGAGGCGCATTTGCGAAGGTGTATATACATAGTCTTTTTTTTGTTGTTGTTGCGGTTTACATAAGCGAATATGCTGTAATGTTACTGTTGTATGTGGTGGTTGTCTACAGCTAATCTTTCTAAAATTTGGTGTATTGTGTGTGTAGGATATTTAGGAATGTGGTTTCTTTGAAGTGGTCTGATACATAATTCGTCGATGTTATCGAGTTGTTTGGCGGCAAATTGAGCGGAGAGATGTTGAGTCCTACTTACTATAGGTGTTATTCCCGTTAGTTCGTATAGTAGGGTATTGCGTGGATTGTGCAACGGATTGTCCGGGTGTCGAATACGCGTTAGTTTTCGGATTGCGCATGTTTCGGCTGTTTTCATCTTTTTGAGGGCGTTTTCCTTGCAGTTAAGGAATACTGGGTGACCATATTCGATGATCGGCCTACATATAGTTTTGTATATTTTTGTTAGATGTTTAATGTGAATATTGCGGTTCTTAAAGGTGATGCTTGTAAAGTGCGCTGCTCTCGTTAGCATTTTTGATTTACATAGTTGTAGATGATAGTTAAAATTTAATTTTTGGTCTATATGAATTCCTAGGTATTTTGCGTGTTGGATTGCTTCTATTTCGACGTTAAACATATGTATTCTTGGTGATTGAGGATTTAGTTTGTGATTAAAAATGAGGAGCTGGGATTTGCGGGGGTTGGGTTTAAGGCGCCATTTGTTAAACCAGGTTATTGTGTTATCCACCGAGGACTGGAGAGTTTCAATACTGCGTTTTAGCGTGTTTTCGTGAGAAATTAGTACAGTGTCATCGGCGAATTGCAAGATATATTGGTTGGGATCGATCTGTTCTTTGTTAATTCGATTATAGTTGTACATATTGTAGCAGTAAAGATTGTATAGAAGAGGAGACAGTGGGGAACCGTGAGGGACCTCCTGTTCCGGTGAGAAAGGATGTGAAGTTGCAGAGTCTATTTTAATTGTGAGTGAACGTTCGAGAAGAAAATTTTGTATGAGTTTAATCAGATAGTTCGGGCAGTGAAGTTGATAAAGCTTGTATAACAGTCCTTTGTGCCACACACTGTCAAAGGCTTTTGCTATGTCGAGAAAGAGAGCTGTTGATTTTTTGTTAGAAAGCTTATTCGCTTCGACGTTCGAGGTTAGAACTGAGAGTGCGTTGTGTGTGGATACACCTGTCTTGAATCCAAACTGGTATTTCGGTATATTGTCACCGACTGCCTGCTCAATTCTGGCTTTTACAATCGGTTCTAAGAGTTTGCCAATAGTAGGTAAAAGGGTTATGGGCCTGTTATTACTCACAATGTTGTGATCTTGATTGGGTTTCGCAATCGTTATAATTACACCTTTTTTCCAGATTTGTGGAAAATGGGAATTTCTTAGGCAGAAGTTAAGTATATCTAATATAAATTGGTGAGTTCGCTGGTTGAGTTGTTTGATGATCAAGATGGGTATGCCGTCGAATCCTGGAGAGCTGTTTTTGCAGCTTTTCAGAACTTTTTGATATTCTTCTCTTGAAATTGGCGCGATGGGCTGGTCATCTGGTTGCGGGTTACTCGTGTAGTCCTCATACCAATTGGTAACCTCTCTGAGATTCTCGGCACAAAAGTTCGGATCGGCGGTCATGGCGAAAGTTCCCGAAAAGTATTCCGCGAAGGCTTGAGCTTTTTCGGTGTTAGTTGTGAGAGTCCTGCCGTTTATCTTGAGGTTCGACGCGACAGTTCGGTTTTGTTTATATTTTGAAAGTTTTTGTGTAATACGCCAATAGTTTTTTCCCTTTGCTTGGTGTATTTCGTCGCAAGCCTTGAGCCAAATGTGAGTCCTGTACTGAAGGATCATAGCTTGAATGTTTTTATTGAACATGTTCAGTTTCGTTTTGAATTCTCGACTATTGTTATTCTGATATTCTCGGTAGAGCTGTCGTTTTATTTTTATCTGGTTGACTATGAATGGAGGAAGAGTACGTTGGAAGAATTGATTTTTTAGTTTTGGAGTGTTTTTGTTGATTGAATCGGCGACTATATTGTTAAATTCTTCTATGAGTCCTTGGTTAAGCGGCTGTTGTGTGCGCGAGTCGAGAAAGAGATTTATTTCTTGGTTCACCTTTTCTATATCAGTCGCGTTGAAGTTGGGTTTTACCATAGGGCTTGTTTCGATTATTGCCTTACGTGTATCGAACGATAGGAGAATCGATAGATGGTCGGCTCCGAGGTCAGGAATAGTCTCGATGCTTGAGAAGTTGATCCTGATATTTTGTGTGCAGAACAGCAGGTCAGGTGTTGTGTCTCGGTTATTTGGCATTATGAAAGTAGGCGGCGTGTCGATTTGGATAAAGTTTGAGCTCTGTGTGAAGTCGTGGAGTTGCTGACGCTTTCTTCTGTTTGGGTTGAAATCTCCCAGGAGGATGGCGTAAATGCACGTAAAATGTTGATTTTTAGAGAAAACGTATGGTGGCGTCAAGCGCAAACGCGCGAAACAAAGCGTGCCACGCAAAAACGTCGTTCTTGCGTCGTAGCGAGATGCACGTGTTTCGCGCGTTTGCGCTTGACGCCACCATAAGTTTTCGTCGAAAATCAACTTTTTACGTACATTTCGGTGAAATGCAATGAGAAACGATGAAAAACAGTCGTCCCGACCGCGCATTCACGCAAAAACGTCGTTCTCGCGTCGTAGCGAGATGGACGTGTTTCGCGCGTTTGCGCTTGACGCCACCATAAGTTTTCGTCGAAAATCAACTTTTTACGTACATTTCGGTGAAATGCAGAGAGAAACGATGAAAAACAGTCGTCCCGACCGCCCATTCACGCAAAAACGTCGTTCTTGCGTCGTAGCGAGATTTACGTGTTTCGCGCGTTTGCGCTTGACGCCACCATAAGTTTTCGTCGAAAAACGACTTTTTACGTGCACTTCGGTGAAATGCAGAGAGAAACGATGATTCAGGATTCAGGATTCAGGATTCAGGATTTCAGGATTCAGGATTCAGGATTCAGGATTCAGGATTCAGGATTCAGGATTTCAGGATTCAGGATTCAGGATTCAGGATTCAGGATTTTAGGATTTCAGGATTCAGGATTCAGGATTTTAGGATTTCAGGATTCAGGATTCAGGATTCAGGATTTCAGGATTCAGGATTCAGGATTTCAGGATTTCAGGATTCAGGATTCAGGATTCAGGATTCAGGATTCAGGATTCAGGATTTCATGATTCAGGATTCAGGATTCAGGATTCAGGATTCAGGATTCTGGATTCCATATTCAAGATTCAGGATTCAGGATTCAGGATTCAGGATTCAGGATTCCAGGATTCAGGACACATTTCACTGAAATGCACGTAAAATGTTGATTTTTAGAGAAAACGTATGGTGGCGTCAAGCGCAAACGCGTGAAACACATGCATCTTGCTACGACGCGAGAACGACGTTTTTGCGTGAATGCGCAGTCGGGACGACTGTTTTTCAACGACAGAAACTATGAAAAACAGTCGTCCCGACCGCGCATAGCTTGACTTTAAAGCGTCCAAATTATTCATTTTGACCGGAAACAGAAAATTCTACCGTTAAACGTCGCCTGACGCGGCTGTGCCGAACGAAACTTCGAACAACGCCGAGAATCGAGATCTCGCAAGTTTCGAGCGATTCTCCCGACTCAGCTCGATGTAGAAGCGTCAAAAGCATTAATTTCAACCAAAAACAAAAGATTCTACTGTTAAACGTCATCTGACATGGCTGTGACAATCGAAACTTCGGCCAACTCCGAAAATCGAGATCTCGCAAAATTTAAGCGATTCTGCCGTCTCAGCTCGACGTGAAAGCGTCTAGGATTCAGGATTTTAGGATTTCAGGATTCAGGATTCAGGATTCAGGATTTCAGGATTCAGGATTTCAGGATTTCAGGATTCAGGATTCAGGATTCAGGATTCAGGAATTAGGATTCAGGAATCAGGATTCAGGATTCAGGATTCAGGATTCAGGATTCAGGATTCAGGATTCAGGATTCAGGATTCAGGATTCAGGATTCAGGATTCGGGATTCAGGATTCAGGATTCAGGATTCAGGATTCGGGATTCAGGATTCAGCGCGCGCAAAACGCGATGCCTCGATTTGGGTCCCTGACGATTTTTCGCTCGTGGCACCGTTGCCAAACGTGCCACGCAAAAACTTCGTTCTTGCGTCGTAGCGAGATGGACGTGTTTCGCGCGTTTGCGCTTGACGCCACCATAAGTTTTCGTCGAAAATCAACTTTTTACGTACATTTCGGTGAAATGCAGAGAGAAACGATGAAAAACAGTCGTCCCGACCGCCCATTCACGCAAAAACGTCGTTCTTGCGTCGTAGCGAGATTTACGTGTTTCGCGCGTTTGCGCTTGACGCCACCATAAGTTTTCGTCGAAAAACGACTTTTTACGTGCACTTCGGTGAAATGCAGAGAGAAACGATGATTCAAGATTCAGGATTCAGGATTCAGGATTCACGATTCAGGATCCAGGATTCAGGATTCAGGATTCAGGATTCAGGATTCAGGATTCAGGATTCAGGATTCAGGATTCAGGATTCAGGATTCAGGATTCAGGATTCAGGATTCAGGATTTGAGGATTCAGGATTCAGGATTCACGATTTGAGAATGGGACATACGAATGGGTACAAACGATAGAGAATCTAAACCTGTTTGCAGATTTCAATTATCTTAAAAAATGACGGAGTTGTGCATTCACAGTTCTTGCTGCTCCTTAGCTTTTCACCCCCTTAAGGTACAAATGTATTGTTTGGTGGCACGAATGGGTACAAACGATAGAGGATCTAAACCCGTTTGCAGATTTCAATTATCTTAAAAAATGACGGAGTTGTGCATTCACAGTTCTTGCAGCTCCTTAGCCTTTCACCCCCTTAAGGTACAAATAGGGGTTCCAGTGGTACAAATTGGTACAAACAATAGAGAATCTAAACCCGTTTGCAGATTTCAATTATCTTGAAAAATGGTTACATTGTCTTTATCAAAATCTTTAGAAACCTGACATCTTTGACCTCCTTAAGGTACAGACGAATAAGAGTTTAGATTCTGTATCGTTTGTACCCATTCACACGCACGCACGCACGCACGCACCCACGGTCGCATACTAACACGCGCACATAACGCACACACACAAATAAGCACGCACGTATGCACTGGACCGGGTGGACTCTGTCGATCAGTCGCCTGTCGAACGAACCCGTGGCTTTAGCTTTGCGGCCTTATTCTAATTCTATTTTTTTTACTTATTTCAAATAAGTTTGTGTAATAGCAGCGTGAAGATAAAAAGGACCTTGATATCTGCGGGTTCAAAGTTACTCGAGGTTCCAGATATTACAGAAAAATTAGGATGTAGAGAGGACTATCAACTGTCGAACCAGTTAAAATATTTTCTTTCTGATTTTATGGCGAATTTTCTATCTTTGTACTGTAATATACAGTAGTGTACTTATATCACGTCGAATAGCCTAAGTTAAACTTGTTAATACTTTTTTATAGGTTTATTGTCTGTTTACGTGTTAAATTACTTATGTGACAGAATAGCGATCTTTAAATAAATTATTTCCGAGAACTACGTCATCGATATCAGACTAGTGCTTGTCTCGAGGAGGTGGCCGCGCCGTTGGTGGGATATTCGGCGTTGGGGTGGGAACTTCGTAAAGGTGACGGTCGGCAGTTGAGTGGTCTTACAGTTTAGCTATTTCGATTTTCTTCAAAGCTTAAAGAAAATTCGATCAGCTGTCTTGAATATGGAGCCATAGTGAATAATCGTGCTTCGTATTGTGCCGCATATGTCATATATTTATTTATTTTCAAGGTACGATTTTGTATAATTAAAGTGCTGTATGGAATATTGATATGCAAGTTCGACAACAACGTAGTGGCCAGTACTGCGACTACTAGGATTTCGGCTGTAGAGAAGTGTATTATGTCGAGAAGTTAGGCTGTAAAGATTGTTAAGACGAACAACTTAAGATATTACTCCCCCGTCATCTACTTAAATTTGGATATTTGTGCTGCGATACGCGGTGATCGTGCTCATTTTCTATTTTCTGCTTATCTGCGACTTACTATTACAATAGAAGAATTGTTAAAAAAATTGTTTTTGAAAGCTACAATGACTGTAACGGGCTTCTGAGGGTAGTGCAAGTATCGTAGTAGTGCAAAGGCCACGCATTTGGACTGTTTGCTTGGGCTGTATAGACTTTGTTAAGCTAATATATGGCAATCTTGAAACTTAAATGTTTGTCTACAGATATATTGTATTATTAAAGATGTAGCTGCAGTGAATTTGCGGACTTAAAAAAATCGGCCATTACATGTAACGTGGTAGGATCTAGATAGGATGATGTTAAATTAATAGTAAATTGAAGACGTAATTGCATCGGTACGGGAACTAATGTATCGCCCTGAATTTGTGGGTACCGTTCGAGAAATCGGTTGCGATAAATTCTTCGTCCTGTATTGGAGCCGTGAGCAAATCGATCTGTATAAGAAATTTCACAAACAATCTCCTTCGAGAATCGGTACCGTCAGTATTGATGCCACAGGTTCGATTGTACGTCAAATTGTAAAACCCGATGGATCAACCTCCCCTATGTTTTTGTATCAAGCTGTGGTTCCATTCCATAATAAGATCTTCCCAATTTTTCAGATGATATCGGAAAAACATGATGCCAACATTATAACGTACTGGATACGCGAGTGGCTTCGTTCTGGCGCACCTTGCCCTACAGAGGTTGTAACTGATTATTCTTTAGCACTGTTAAATGCAGTTTGCTTGGCAATCGAAACAATCGATTTGAATAATTATATTAATACGTGTTTCGAGATTTTTCAAGGAACAGGCAAGGTAAAAGAACCGCTGTGCTGGATCAGAATTGACGTAGCACATCTGATCAATCTTTGTGCGCGCTGGAAGTGCTATAGCAGGACAACTGCATCGGTAAAAGAATTTTTCCTTCGATGCCTTGGACTGCTCATTAACAGTACAAGCTTTGAAATGTTCGAAAGTTTACTTCGTGATATACTGACGGTAGCGTATTCAAAGACCGAGTCGATAAGTTCGCCAAATCGCTGTTTTGATGCACAAAAGCGACTGATCGAAGTTATCAAAACTGGCGAAGACACTCAGATCTATAAGACAGTTAGACGAAGAATGAAGAGAGAGAAAAAGCGCAAAGCTAAATTAGAAAAGAATCGTAAAGCGAAAAATAACGACTGTTCTGACAGTTCCGAGGGAGATGCAGATTCTTACGTCGCTGATTCCGATGACTCGAATACCTACACGAATACCGATGATTCAGAGTCCGATGGCACGAACTCTGAGACCGCAGAATTTGATTATGCCGATTTCCATAAGGATCAGAAAATTCATGAATCCGTACGAGATTTTTTGGCTGCAATCGAGAAAGATTGCAAATTGGAGTCAAAATTGGGTGACAGACAAAACCCATATTGGTGTCCGAAATTTGCCGAAAATCTGATGAGAATATGCATACACTTTCCGCTCTGGACAAATATACTACGACCAGATGGCCGACCTGCTACGTCAGCCCGAAGTGAAGAATATTTTCGAGAGTTCAAAAGGCTTGTTTTGAAAGGTGAGCGAAATATCCGTGTTGACAAAGTTTTAATTAAGCACATGAGATCGCTTTCAGGTACTGATAAACTTTTCGAAGCTGCTTTTCAACGAAGTATCTCTCCATTTGTTGAAAAAGTTGAAGCGGAAAGGGTCGCATATGACGACACCAATAAATTCTCGGACTTAGATTCTCGACCTAATTCAAAAAGTATTGAGACAGAAGCTACAATGGAGGTTAGAATCAGAAACTCGGACGCCGAAGAGACCGAACTCTCCTACGAGAAAATAATTTCAATCCCAAGCGAGAATATGTTCTCCAAAGGAAAAAAATCGAAGCACGCTGAAGCGAACAACGATGTAACGGTTGAGGAAACCGAAGTGCTCCTCCCAGGTAAGAACGCATTCCTGCTTGAAGAAGAAGACTGGAGAGGAAAGAATTCGGAGCAGAAAAGAAACTTATGTACAGTGACGGAGAGCAAAGAAGGTCAAAATCTTAAGCGAAAACGTGGAAAATACTTGACGCCTTGCCCAGATATTGAGAGCGTCCTAAAAAGACCAAAGGCGAACGCTAATTTGCCAATATTAAAACAAGGCCACCTTCTAGGACCCTGTCGTATTGCAGGAAAAGAGTTAACCCTACAAAATACATGTTCCTTTGACGCTCTTACTCAGTCCGTATTGGCCGGATACAGTGACTGGGTCGGTTATCACGAGTACATCGAAAAGTCACAAAATGCATTCTATGATTTCGTGAAAACTCTGTCTACTTCTAGGTTAACAGCCCAGGTATATAGTAGACGTGCAGTTTTACTGAGTGGCGCTTTTGCAGCCAAAAACGATACTTTGAACTGCAATTCCAACATCAGTAACTTGATTGCCAACAAGTTTTTAACGGATGGAGCCTCTTATAAAGTTTTGCAGCAGTGCCAAGAGTGCGAACATGTCTCATCTGCATCTCGCCCTGTGGTCGACGTCAATACGAAACCATTTTATGAAAAGGGTATAACGATCTTAGAAACCGCTGTAAGTGAGACGATTTCCTCGATACCTAGTAGATGCACCCGATGTGGAAGTGCAAAGACAACTTCGGAAGTTACCGGTGGATCGCACATGTTTGTGGATATCGAATGCCTACAATGGTCGAGTCTAGCACAAAATATGGGATACAAGAACTGGGAAGGCTTATTTACGATTTCACAAATTCCAGCAAGCTTGGTACTTTTCGGATCTAGATATAACTTACTCTCCGTCTTTGAGTACGTCGGTGATTCGAACCCACGCTCAGTAGGGCATTACATTGCATATATCCGCCGCATTACTGGCAGATGGGAAATTTATAATAACATGTGCACCACTAAAAAGCCAATCTTGGCTTCTTCGAGAACCCTTCTCCAAAAAAGAAAGTTATCAGTGCTAATGTATGTCAAACAATGAACATAAAAACTTACACGCACGCAAAACTTACATGTGGTTTTCAGCCATTGTGTTGCATGAATACATCGCTTGCTCGTTCAGAAAGAAACTAAAAAAATTAATAAAAAATATATATATATATAAAAAAACTTAAAACTCGAAAAAACTTGAAATAAAATGTTAATACTTTTAGTTGCTTTATTAGTTTTAAGATTTTTCCCAAAATTTCGGTGGTTTATTTAAAGTACGTTCATAATTCCACCCAACGTTATTTTGTTGAGTTAAAAACATAATGGATAACGATAAAAAATTATAGTTCCTATTGTTTTTATGGACGCAAGATACGCAAAAAACCTGAAAAAGTAATTTTTAAAAATATACAAAAAAAAACTAAAAACTTGAAAAAACTTGGAAAAAAAAATGTTAATGCTTTTAGTTGGTTCATGACGCTGAAACTGGCAGACCAAAGCTGGCAGACGCGGACAACTTGCGCGCACTAGGTTCTTATTGGGACTGTACTCCCTACTAACGTGCACGGCTGTCTGTAGCGGACCGTCGAGATTTTCATGTATTCGCAACTCGGCAGTGCATCTACACGCAAAATCCCAGCGTTTTCCCAATTTACACTAATATTCTATAGTTCATAAACTATCCAACAGTATATAGCTTTATTAGTTAAAGGCCTTTGTTAATAACAAAAAAAATCCAAACTTTTCTACGTTAAATATATACTGGTAGACTATTATAGAATTTTTTTTTTTTTTAAACGGCTTTAACTAAATAAGCTATAGTGAATTGTGTTCGCCTAGATCTATAGAATATTCATGTCAATTTACATTGGCCTGCGATCATGCGTATAAAAGTCTCACTCAGTTTTTTAACATTCATAGAATCAGCTTGAGCGCGGATTTTCATGTCTTTGAACCTCGATAGAAGTTCCACACGCATGATCCCAGCGTTTTCGCAATTTACACTAATATTCTAGAGGTCTATAGGAATCCAACGGTATATAGCTTTATTAGTTAAAGGCCTTTGTTAATAACAAAAAAAATCCAAAATTTTCTACCTTGGACACATTCTGCTCATCTATTATATTAAGACATTTTTTTTAAAAACGGCTTTAACTAAATAAGCTATAGTGAATTGTGTTCGCCTAGATCTATAGAATATTCATGTAAATTTACATTGGCCTGCGATCACGCGTATAAAAGTCTCACTCAGTTTTTTAACTTTCATAGAATCAGCTTGAGCGCGGATTTTCATGTCTTTGAACCTCCATAGAAGTTCCACACGCATGATCCCAGCGTTTTCGCAATTTACACTAATATTCTAGAGGTCTATAGGAATCCAACGGTATATAGCTTTATTAGTTAAAGGCCTTTGTTAATAAAAAAAAATCCAAACTTCTCTACCTTGAGCATATACTGGTCAACTATTTTATTGAAAAAAAAAAAAATAAAAAAAAACGCCTTTAACTAAATAAGCTATAGTGAACTGTGTTCTTCCAGGTGTATAGAATATTCATGTAAATTTGCAAAAGCCTGCAATCATGCGCATAAAAGCCTCACTCAGTACTAATTATATTGCAAATTTGTCTCTGTACTAACCATGAAACATAAACTGGATAAATATATTTTTGAGAAAACAGAAAATATAACAGTCTTCAACGTAATCATTCGAAATACGTTGCATTCGTCAAGATAAGACTTACAGAATATTTATATGAATGCTCAAATTGCTGGTGCGATGCATGTAAAATCCACCCTTTCTATGGCCGTGCATCTTTGTAGCTGGCGTAGAGGTTACAATATCTGTACAACTCGACACAGTCCTTATATCCGTATGATACTGAACTTTTATCGATTTACAATAACGTTCTATAAGTGAGTAGAAATTGAAGGGTCTACGGTATTTATCGTTAAAAGACTTTATTAATAACAAACGATTAAATTCACAATAATTTCTCTTCGCTTAGAACGTATCCTTATCGCATATATACTTTAGAAATATATGCGTGACCCTCAACAAAACAAATAATAGTTCATTGTATTCGTCGATATGAAAAAAATCTTCGTGTAAGTTCGCTTATCTGAGATCGCTGCGGATGGATATTTAGATCTAGAGGATCGAAAATTGCTGTGACCTCTAATCAAGTAGAGGTCACTGCGACTATGTGAAACTGTAAGGTAGCAACGAAAGTACTGGTTTCACGCTCTTAGTCTTTTTTGCGGTTTTTCCGATACCCTTGAGGGATTATCTATCTCTCGGATTTTAATCCCTCCGCCTAAAAACCATTGCGTCGTGAGCCTCGTCTAGCGCTAGCTCGACCGTGCCGAATGCTGCTGCCGGTAGCACGTTTCCGCCAGGGTGTCATTCTGCAGTTGAGATTCGATGAGTGAAGAGCTGAGATAACCTATCGTGATAAATTGTACCGTGTTCCTTTATTTTACGTAATTGTGATACTGTAGCTAACGTTTCTTTATCCCTGTGTAAACTTCCACAACTTTGAATGAAAATAGCCATCGTCATAAGTTGTGAAGATTTTTCTGAAGTTTTTGGCATGGCTAGCTTACACTTTGTCTCTGATTCTGCCGATGTAAGTATTGCATTTTTATGGTACTTGGGTTTATAACGAGAGTAAGATACAATGGTTCAAACGCACTTACGCGGATTCCCGTTTTATTCAAGTCGCTTTTGCTTCCTTTCGTATGGGCAGTTTTTAGATTTTCATGTTGGGATATACATAATGATTCAAACCATCCCGAAATGTGGTGACGAAAAAATATTCATTGGCGTGTCAGTTTTCCTCTGCGAGTGTGCGGACATGCATATCGGCTGTCTATTTAATTGGCAATAACATCCTATAAGTCAATACAATTTCAAGGGTCTGTATATTTGCAGTTGTAACAGATATACTGAGCATTTATGCCATTTAAGTAAAAAATAAATGTTTCTGTTCTAGAGATTTAAGAGGTGCATTTAGTATTGAGGATGTAAATTATAAATTTGGTAGTATGATATTTATGGTATATTCTGGGATATGTTGTGCTCTATGTTTACCGTTACAAAGGCGAGTTTATTATGTCTAAAGGTATATTTCAATTAAAATACCCTGAACTGTAACTGTGAGATAGTACAATAAAATACAGTCCTCTGTACAATAAATATATTTTGAGAAGAACGTTCAGTGTAACTAATAATTTTTCACAAACATTATTTTAAGAACCATTGTATCATTTTCTAGGTTTTGAAACAATTTTGCTATGTTTTTAAGTTGTATGTTTTATTGTTAGGTATTTGTACCGGTTGTCATGCTGTTGGCCATTTAACAATGGATTATTCTGTGTACACGCCTGTATAACAAACGTGTACACAGAACCTGGAATAGTCACCATATGATCTCATCGATTATTTACTATACCACTCATCATCAACTTTGCAGTATGTGACGAAATTTGCAGTATGAGATGTGTTCTTCGTGCTTTTGATATTTATGTAGTTATATGATTGTGTACCTTTGAGATATGTGATTTTACTTTATTCGTTTTTTATTTTTATTTTTCGTTCTATTATTTGGTAGTAAGACGTAGGCGATTGCAGAATATACCTGTCCAGTCATTCCATTAAGAGTCTGCGCATTTGACAGCTCATTATGTAATCTTTGTTTACTGTTGCATTATTCCTTTCGTACTTCCGTTATTTTCGTACTTCCGTTATTGGCCTTAGAATTACTTAGAATTAGAACTTAGAATTAATTTTTTTGTTGCTACGAGCTTTAGATAGATATATAAAAAAAGATTTTTATACTTTTCAGTCTTTTGATAAGATACATGTATTTAATTTGTTCTTTTTTACTTTATTCGTTTTGATTTTTCGTACTAGTATTTTATAGTAAAACGTAAGTGATTGTGACATCTACTTATCTGGTCATTTTTTGTTGTCGAAAGCTTTATATCAATAATATTAAAGAAATATTATTTACTTTTCCGTTTTGTTGTATAAGTGTGTAATATATATTTTATATTCAGAGTTTTAAATTCTATTAAGACACGTTGGTTACAATAATAAGATAGATAAATAAAAATATTAAAAATTATCACGGTGCAAGGAAGTTGTTAAATATGGGGAAAAAAAAGCCTTCGGATGTAGGAAATTCCGCAAATATTGCTAGAGCTTTATGGGAAATCTATCCAAACAAAGAATTTAGCTATTTCATTGCGGATCCTAGTTGTAATACCGTCAGTACTGAAAGCAGCTTATGGGCTCAAGTTTGTCAGAAGATAAGTCCTTGTAAAGATTCAAGAACGTTGGCGAAAAATGTACAGCGATGCTGCGGTGCATTTCACAACAAGCTCCATGAAATTAGGGCGATCTATATCCAGAAATCCTGTGTTGAAAAACGTTCGACAGCATTTTCGCACCGTTTCGTTAACAGTCAAGGAAACGTCGACGTTGCAACAGGCAAGACGCTCGACAATAACTGAGGAATCGCGATACCCAGAAAAACATCTTATGACTTCCAGTCAGATGATGCTTTTTCGAGGGGTGGTGCAATTATAGATGCTGCCGATGTATGTAAAGAGATCGATGAACTGGAGTCGGAATCACTTATTGAAGATAAGAGTGTCGTTATTCCGGCTATTTTCTGGACCAAACATTGGACTTTCGAACGAAACCTTCGCAGCGGCTGGACCGATGCTTTCGTCGACTATGTTCAGTCGATTTCTGTGTACAGACTCTGTGTTTTTGCGATTAAATATCATCGATGCTACCCAGCCGATAAAAACCGAAAAATGTATTTCTATGCTGTAGCGAAGTGCAAGAACTCTCACTGCACTAGCTTCTATTTCAGAGCTGTCGACAAAATACAATTACCTTTTCAAGACATCACGGTCAAAGTTTGGAGGAAAAAAGCAATCGAACACATCGGGAGCGAAATTCATCGACGTTTCATAAAAGGGGAAAAGAGAGAAAAAATCACCAAGGAATTAGAACTCGAGCGTCCGAGCGTCGTTCGAACGTTAAAAATTCAAAAAGTTCCAGAGGAGGTCCTTGAAGCTAGCAACAGAAACGACGCCCCAAGTCTACAGCTGTTACAAAAAATATCCAGCGAGATTGAGACAAAGAAGGACCTCGACCCACATCCTGTTATTCATCTTGAGAAATTAGCCACGAAGTATAAAAATGATCCGACGTGGAAAAGTTCTCTCTGCCCCGGCTATATACAAAACCATTTCAACAGCATTGCATTTAGTGAGAAACAAATACTATACCTGCTGTCCATAAATCCAAAGACCGAGGTATTCTGTAACTTGGATGCCACTGGCTCAATCATCGCGAAAATGCCGAACTCAGAAAAGCCAATCTCCTACTACGCACTGATTGTACCCGGCAATCAAGAATATGGGCCATTACCAGTTGCTGAATTTCTTAGTGAAAGACACACAGTTCCGTATATTACATTTTTTCTTTCCACTTTTAACCACGCTATCAAACAATTCACAACACGTAAAGTCGTAATAAAAAAAATAGAAACAGATATGAGCATTGCTCTTATAGCTAGTGTCCTCAGAGCCTTCAACGACCTCACAATTAATGGATATTCAATTAAAATCTACAATCTTTTGTGTCAAGATTTCAAGACGGCCCCAGAAATAACACTCGTCCACGTCTGTTCTTCGCATCTTCTAAAAACAGTGTTAAGAAAAGCCAAAAAAATATTCAAGGAAAAGCAGCATTTGAAACTTGTAGCTTTGCTTATAACGCGATTGATACATTGTGAAACAATGAAAGCTGCAGAAGCCAGTTTCACAATGCTCGCTGTTATTTTTGGCTTGTATTTCGATTCTTGCCATCAGTTGCCTCCGAAAGTGCTGATAAACAGGATATGCAATTTTATTGGCAGCTCTCGCTCCGCTCGACAGGCTAAGCTGACTAACTGGAGTCAGTGGGAAATTTCAGCTCCTACGGACATCCCGCACCAAAAAACAAAAAGCGGGGGGATTGGTGGAAATTGCGGGATGCACTTGTGTATGTGGGCATACACAATCGTTAGTTCCTCGATGGAGCCATTCCAAGAGGAACAAATGAACCTCGCTAGAAGAGGATTGGCCAAATTTCTTTTAAACTACCCGATCTCGAGAAAAATCCTAAAGAGTTTGGAATCGAAGGACGCGTTGTTTGACTCTTATGACGTTCTGCCGGGATTTCTCGATGTAGTCGACTCAATGCGCACTTCGCGGTGCCCGCCATTGAATTTCGAATCGACGCTTGAGTTTGCGGCGTCGATCAAGGTGCTAAGTGAAATCGCGAATATTTAAATATTGTACCAAAGATGGTATGAGGCATTCCATATGAATTTTGCCGCCAAAAAAAAAAAATTGTCGAATATTTCCTAAAAATCAGTTTTACTGGTATCAATAGATGCAACAAATTTCCAAATTATAAAAAAAAATTTGCCGGAATATGCTAATTTTTTCATTTTTTTATTTAGTCTGTATTATCTCGGAAATAATTAGTCGTATTGAAATCACTAAAAAACGAAAATGTGCGTTTAGTCATGGTCAACAAGAGAAAAATATATTCAGAAATGAAATGCAGAATTTCAGGTCACATTTTACGGCAAAAACAAAAACACTTTTTTTTTTTTGAAACAGAACAACCGGTTTCGTCATCGGGAAAATTGCCCCACACATGAGTCTGTAAGTGATCGTCGAATTTTGAGTATTTTCCACTGCGAGGCAATTTTCCCGATTACGAAACCGGTTGTTCTGTTATTACTTAGAAATATCTATATATATATATATATATATATTTGTTGTTTTTGCCATAAAATGTGGCCTGAAAATACACAATTACTTGTAAACCTTTTTTTTCTTATTGGCCAAAGAAAAACGCAATTTTCATTTTTCAGTGATTTCGATACAATCTATCGTTTTTGAGATACTACAGATTAAATGAAAAATGGAAAAGCTGGCATATTCCGGCAACATTGTATGTTTAATTTTGAAATATGGTGTATCTATGGATACCACTGAACCTTATTTAAAAAAAATTGAGATTTTTTTTTTGTTTTGAGTGGCAATTCATATGGAATGCCTCATATAATGTATACACCAAAGCGTTTAGTTTCGTAAGGAGGTTCCGTTAAGCATGTAAGATTTTTATATATTAATCAAATATTTACATTGTGTGATATTCGTATTAAGGCAACCATTAAGATAATTATCAAGCAACTGTACGATAGGCGGAACGTCAGATGACGATGTTATACGACTGGCTGGACCAGAATATGCTGCATCCAAGTATGATACTAGTCATTGCCGAGTGTCCGGCGGAGATCATGTGATATTAACACAGCAAGAAGCAAAGCTGCAAACGCGAAAAAACCAAAAATGTTTACGAATCACTGTTATTTAATTAAAGATTAATATTAAATGATAACTGATTTAAGGAGATAAAATCCAACATTGTCAGATTTTATAACGAGTCACGTTGAAAACCGAATAAAAAAATCTTCGAATGAGATATCGTTTTTCACTTGAAATAAGTATTGTTCGTGATCATGGGCTGTTGAAAGCGAAGTCGAAGCGAAGTTCTTATATAAATAAAACAGCAAACATTTTGCTGAAATTAACAGGCATTTCGGTAGGCAGTTCATACCGCAAAAAGTGTTTCCCGCGTACTACCATGAGCACAGCACAGTGTTATTCGACCAAATTTTTCGAAGCGCAAATAAAGTACTTGAGCGGTTAAAGAGGCACGCAGTATTGTTTTATTACCCGAAATAATTTCCACAATTCTTTTCCCAAGCTTTATGAACTGTACACCTTCAGAAACTGAGATACAAATGATTTACCCTCAGCTCTCACTTTCTAGTCAATAATTCCGAAATATAAGTACAAAATTGTGGGGTGTACATTAGCTGGCAATGTTTTTTCACACGTTCTTATACATATAAAAACTATCTGTAAAATTATGAACTCTTCAAAACCCCTCAAATCTCTTTAAAAGGGGAGATTTTCCATGTTTACTGCAAATTTACACCGTTCGGTCACGATATTTAAGCTAACTGGTGAGTCGAACGCGCTGTTTTACCGTCAAACAGAAATATCTCGAAACCTATACGCTAGCTCGAAACATCCATGGCCGTCGACAGAAGCAATAATTCATATGCTTGATCTCAATCACTCATAAAATAACACAAATATCGCATAAAACTAGACAAACACAACACACATTAATTTATTTCCTTGAATACTACTATTTTTTTCTATAGTTATCATGTATACACGAGCTACCACCAATAATATGACAAGTTTGCAATTTTGTTGTTACTTACGAATGCAATTAAGAAAGGTATCCATACCGTTATATTCGTGCTGATTAGCGTAAATCTCGAAAAACTAGCTGTCATACATGTGGAAGTAATGTCAAGTTGGAAAGACATGGAAATTTGTGCGTAATATGTAAGTACGATAGCTTCAACATGTTCAAAACTTTTACATACATCTCAAGCAATCGTAAATGATAATAAATATTCTTTGACTCCAAACAATTACAACACTATATTTTATTTAGGTAATGACCTTTATTACATTTATTATTTTAATCCATTACTTAGAGTTTATGCGCTGCGCTTATAATGCGGAAAATCTTGCCATTAGGTGTTATCAACAAATGCCTTCAACTGTACAATCTAGACACCGCTTTATTCATACTTATTTCTGAAATATTAGTGTAAATGTGAAAGACCCTATATTCATGCATGTAGAAGTACTATCAAGTTGCATAACCGTTCGTGTGCACGTTATAACCACGATGGCTACAAAATTGTTCGAGACTGTTTATGCATGCTCTCAGGTTCGTGAACTTACACGATTATCCGCTAAGCTCAGACGAATACAACAGAGTATATTTTATTTAGTTAAAGGCCGTTATTTGTTTTTATCTAAATATGACTTGTGGAGAATATAGGGGCTGCGCTTATTGCGCAGACAATCTTGCCATTTTTTTGTTATTAACAAAGGCCTTCAATTGAACAATCTATTCGCCGTTGTATTGGTACTGACCTATGGAATATTAGTGCAGTAAATTGCGAAAACGCTGGGATCATGCGTGTGGAACTACTATCAAGGTACAAGGACATGAAAATCCTCGCGCAACCTGATTCTACGAAAGTTGAAAAACTGAGTGAGACTTTTATACGGATGATCGCAGGCCAATGTAAACTTACATGAATATTCTATAAATCTAGACGAACATAATTCACTGTAGCTTATTCAATTAAAAGCGTTAAAAAAAAAAATTCTCAATATAATAGATAACCAGAATATGTCCAACGTAGAAAATTTTGGATTTTTTTGTTAGTAACAAAGGCCTTTAACTAATAAAGCTATATACCGTTGGATTCATATAGACCTCTAGAATATTAGTGTCAATTGCGAAAACGCTGGGATCATGCCTGTACAACTTCTATAGAGGTTCAAAGATATGAAAATCCGCGCTCGACCTGATTGTACGAAAGTTGAAAAACTGAGTGAGACTTTTATACGCATGATCGCAGGTCAATGTAAATTTACATGAATATTCTATAGATCTAGGCGAACACAATTCACTATAGCTTATTCAATTAAAGGCGTTTTTAAAAAAAATTTCTTAATATAATAGATGAGCAGAATGTGTCCAAGGTAGAAAATTTTGGATTTTTTTTTGTTATTAACAAAGGCCTTTAACTAATAATGCTATATACCGTTGGATTCCTATAGACCTCTAGAATATTAGTGTAAATTGCGGAAACGCTGGGATCATGCGTGTGGAACTTCTATCGAGGTTCAAAGACATGAAAATCCGCGCTCAAGCTGATTCTATGAAAGTTAAAAAACTGAGTGAGACTTTTATACGCATGATCGCGGGCCAATGTAAATTTACATGAATATTCTATAGATCTAGACAAACACAATTCCCTATAGCTTATTTAGTTAAAGCCGTTTAAAAAAAAAAAAATTCTATAATAGTCTACCAGTATATGTTTAACGTAGAAAATGTTGGATTTTTTTTTGTTATTAACAAAGGCCTTTAACTAATAAAGCTATATACTGTTGGATAGTTTATGAACTATAGAATATTAATGTAAATTGGGGAAACGCTGGGATTATGCGTGTAGATGCACTGCCGAGTTGCGAATACATGAAAATCTCGACGGTCCGCTACAGACAGCCGTGCACGTTAGTAGGGAGTACAGTCCCAATAAGAACCTAGTGCGCGCAAGGCGTCCGCGTCTGCCAGCTTTGGTCTGCCAGTTTCAGCGTCATGTTGGTTCTTTAGTTTTAAGATTATTCCCCAAATTTCGGTGGCTTATTTATAGTACGTTCATAATCCCGCCCAACGTTATTTTGATGAGTTCAAAATAATGAATAACGATAAAAAAATCATAGTTTCTATTGTTTTTATGGACGCAAGATACCCAAAAAACTTGAAAGTTTAACAAAAAAAATATATAAAAAAAATTGAAAAAAAATTTTAATACATTTAGTTACTTTCTTAGTTTTAAGATTATTCCCTAAATTTCGGTGGTTTATTTAAAGTACGTTCATAATTCCATCCAACGTTATTTTGTTGAATTAAAAACATAATGGATAACGATAAAAAATTATAGTTCCTATTATTTTTATAGACACAAGATACGCGAAAAACCTGAAAAAGTAATTTAAAAAAATACACGAAAAAAAAACTAAAAACTTGAAAAAAAAATGTTAATGCTTTTAGTTGGTTCTTTAGTTTTAAGATTATTCCCCACATTTCGGTGGTTTATTTAAAGTACGTTCATAATTCCACCCAACTTTATTTTGATGAAATAAAAATAATGGATAACGATAAAAAAATCATAGTTTCTATTGTTTTAATGGACGCAAGACACGTCCTCCAAATACCTCGCAATTGCGAATGGTACAGGGGTACGTGCTACACTCTAAAAACTAAGCGTGTCGCCACATGTGTTGTCCAGCCATTTTTTTAGAAACTATACATTTTTTTCTATGATTCGCCAGGTTTCACTAGACACCTATGATTTTTTTGAGACTTTTAGTTGTCTTATTTACGATTCACATTTATTTTATTTCCGAGATTTTTAATAATCATTATTATTTCTTTTTCTAAATAAAAAAGGTGGCAATTGGAATTGCGACATTGCTTCCCCACTGTTATCTTTTTTTTCATACAAATTCTGTTCTTATACATTACTGGGAAACATTAATTTAAGTTAATATTCCAATAAAAAATCCATAATCCCGTAACAACCAAGAATTAGACTATTTACTGAAATATTGTAAACAAATTAAATTGTTATAAAATTGGAACAACTCGATCGATTCTCCCCAAATTTGAACTAGAACAGAACTCCTCAAATTTGAACTCCAGGAGTAAAACATATTTAAGACCGATATCTCGCAATTTGGGCAAGTTAATGCGCGAAGGACTTTTTTCAAAACATAAAAAATGTTATAAAATTTGAATTGTTCGACCGATTTACATCAAACTTCTACATAAACCTTGTTCTCGAGCAATGCACATGAGTACCAAATTTAAATGAAATCTGCCGGAAAATTTTGCAATTTTTTTTTCACGACAACATTGTTTTGATTTTTTCGGAGTAAAATCGAAATTTGTCAACATACCGACCGTTCGTTAGAATAAATTCATCTTTGATAATCGATAATCACGAATTTAAGTGGTAAATAGCAGCCACGTATCTTAGAATTTACAAGAGTTGAAATGTTTAACGACATTTTTAAAAAATTGAAAAGGTAATAAAATTGGAACCACTCTATCGATTTTCGCAAAGTTATGGTTTAATGTTAGTCTATTTTTTAACAAAATTTCAACCTGATATCTTGTAATTTACAAAAGCTATAACGTAAAAGACTTATTTCAAAATTTTCAAAATGCTGTAAAATTTGAACCTCTCAACCGATTCGCGCCAAATACAATCCCAAACGTTGTTCACTTGTGTGCCGAATTTGAAGAAATCTTAAAAAATGTGATCGGTATCGTGCATACAAGATCCGAACATTCACGTGTGCGCGCACACACACACACACACAAGCGCGCGCGCGCGCGCACTCACAGATTTCGTACAAATCACTTTTCTTGACGTTTTAGAGCATTTTGAGTACTCTGAGATAAAAATTTCGAAAAAAAATTTTCCGCGAAATCAAAGCTTCCTTTACGGGAGAAAACACACATACCACCTTAAGAGTACAAATGGAATTTTTGTTGATCGAATGGATATAAACGATAGAGAATCCAAACCCATTTCCAGATTTCAATTATGTTGTAAAATGACGGGGTAATGTATTCACCGTTGTTGTAGCTTCTGAAACTTTCATCCCTTAAGGTACAAATGGGGGATTTATTAGTACATATGGGTGAAAACGATACAGAATATAAACCCACTTGCAGATTTGAATTATCTTTATCGAGTCGAGATTCTACATACGCAGCTTTGTTAATACCTGTATATTTAACCCCCTTAAAATTTTCGGGAAAATAATTGTGGTACAATGAAGTACCAACAATTCTCTGTTGAGTGGTGCTAGAAAAAACATTCTAGCTAAAATTTGGGTTTTGGACCTTTTTGGGCCCACCCGTGTATCTTCTATACCCTTAAGGTACAAACGAAAGTCTCGATGGTACAAATGGGTACAATTGACGGTGAATCCAACCCCGCTTGCAGATTTGAATTATCTCGAAAAATGGCTGTTTTGCCTTTTCCGGAATGTTTGGAAACCCGACATGTTCTACCCCCTTAAGGTACAAACGAAATGCTCGGTGGTACAAACGGGTACAAACAATGCAGAATCCAAACCCGCTTACAGATTTGAATTGTCTTAAAAAATGGTTGTTTTGACTTTGTCGCAATTTTTTAAAGCCGCCATGTTGGACCCCCTTAAGGTACAAACGGAACTCTCGGTGGTACAAATAGGTACAAACGACGAGGAATCCAATCCCGCTTGCAGATTTGAATTATTTTGAAAAATAGCTGTTTTGCCTGTAACGCAATTTTTGGATACCCGATATTTTCGACCCCCTTAAGGTACAAACGAAACTGTCGATGGTACAAACGGGTACAAACGACGGGGAATTCAACCCAGCTTGCAGATTTGAATTATCTTTATAAATGGCTGAGATTTCATATATGCACTTTTATAAACACCTGTAGATCTAACCCCCTTAAGTTTTAGTGAAAAACAATTGTGGTACAAACGGGTACCAACGATTCTCTATCGAATAGCGCTAAAAAAAACGTGGATACTCAAAAGTGAGTTTTGGGCCTTTTTCGGCCCTACCCTGTATCTTCTACACCCTTAAGGTACAAACGAAAAAAAGTGGTACAAACAGGTACTAACCGAGTAGAAACGAATGAAAAAAAAAAAGTTTAAATTTTGCAAAATGGGTTCCAGGTTCACACAGGTTGAAAAACAGTCGTCCCGACCGCGCATAGCTTGACTTTAAAGCGTCCAAATTATTCATTTTGACCGGAAACAGAAAATTCTACCGTTAAACGTCGCCTGACGCGGCTGTGCCGAACGAAACTTCGAACAACGCCGAGAATCGAGATCTCGCAACGTTACAGCTCGATGTAGAAGCGTCAAAAGCATTAATTTCAACCAAAAACAAAAGATTCTACTGTTAAACGTCATCTGACATGGCTGTGACAATCGAAACTTCGGCCAACTCCGAAAATCGAGATCTCGCAAAATGTAAGCGATTCTGCCGTCTCAGCTCGACGTGAAAGCGTCTAGGATTCAGGATTTTAGGATTTCAGGATTCAGGATTCAGGATTCAGGATTCAGGATTTCAGGATTTCAGGATTCAGGATTCAGGATTCAGGATTCAGGAATTAGGATTCAGGATTCAGGATTCAGGATTCAGGATTCAGGATTCAGGATTCAGGATTCAGGATTCAGGATTCAGGATTCAGGATTCAGGATTCAGGATTCAGGATTCAGGATTCAGGATTCAGGATTCAGGATTCAGGATTCAGGATTCAGGATTCGGGATTCAGGATTCGGGATTCAGGATTCAGGATTCAGGATTCTAAAGGTTCTTGACACGCGGCTACCGAGGTAACATGCGTGCAACGCGCGCAAAACGCGATGGCTCGACTTGGGTTTCGGACGATTTTTCGCTCGCGGCATCGGTGCCAAACGTGTTTTAACGATACAAAACGATGCATTTGCACAAAATAAATGTTTTTGACACGCGGCTACCGCGGTAACATGCGTGCATCGCGCGCAAAACGCGATGCCTCGATTTGGGTCCCTGACGATTTTTCGCTCGTGGCACCGTTGCCAAACGTGCCACGCAAAAACTTCGTTCTTGCGTCGTAGCGAGATGGACGTGTTTCGCGCGTTTGCGCTTGACGCCACCATAAGTTTTCGTCGAAAAACGACTTTTTACGTGCACTTCGGTGAAATGCAGAGAGAAACGATGATTCAGGATTCAGGATTCAGGATTTCAGGATTCAGGATTCACGATCCAGGATTCAGGATTTCAGGATTCAGGATTCAGGATTCAGGATCCAGGATTCAGGATTCAGGATTCAGGTTTCAGGTTTCAGGATTCAGGATTCAGGATTCAGGATTCAGGATTCAGGATTCAGGATTCAGGATTCAGGATTCAGGATTCAGGATTCAGGATTCCGGATTCAGCATTCAGCATTCATTCGTCGGAAATCGACTTTTTCGTGCATTTCGGTGAAATGCAGTGAGAAACGATGAAAAACAGTCTCAACGACAGAAACTATGAAAAACAGTCGTCCCGACCGCGCATTCACGCAAAAACGTCGTTCTTGCGTCGTAGTGAGATGCACGAGTTTCGCGCGTTTGCGCTTGACGCAAAATCGAGCTGAGACGTCGAGCTGAGACGGCAGATTCGCTTAAATCTTGCGAGATCTCGATTCTCGGAGTTGGTCGAAGTTTCGTTTGTCACAGCCGTGTCAGATGACATTTAACGACTCAATCTTGTGTTTTTAGGTGAAATGAATGATTTTGACGCTTTGACGTCGAGCTGAGAGGGCAGAATCGCTTGAATCTTGCGAGATCTCGATTCTCGGCGTTGTTTGAAGTTTCGTTCGTCGCAGCCGCGCCAGGCGACGAGATCCTTTCTATCATTTAAAGTCGCCTGACGCGGCTGTGACGAAGGATACTTCGACAAACGCCAAGAGCCGAGATCTCGTAAGTTTCGAGCGATTCTGCCGTCTCAGCTCGATGTAAAAGCGTTAAAATCATTCATTTCAACCAAAAACACAAGATTCTACTGTTAAACGTCATCTGACATGGCTGTGACAATCGAAACTTCGACCAATTCCGAGAACCGAGATCTCGCAAGATTTAAGCGATTCTGCCGTCTAAGCTCGACGTCAAAGCGTCAAAAGCATTTATTTCAACCAGAAAAATAAGATTCTATCATTAAAAGTCGCTTGACTGTTGTTTTATTTTGAATTCCGTTGGGGTGCCGCAGGGGTCTGTGTTGGGGCCTTTCCTTTTCTCGCTGTATATGTCGGATTTGAAGTACGCGCTGTCAACCTGTGATTACAGTCTGTATGCGGACGACTTGCAAATTTTCTGCAGGGGGGCGCCGGGGGATGTTGTGGGCATCGTTCGGAGGCTCAATCGGGATATTTCGCTGATTAGGGTGTGGGCCGCGACGAATGGGTTGGTGTTGAACAGTGAGAAGACTCATGCTATTCTGTTTGGCAGCAGTGTTTACGTGCGGAGGCTGGGTGAAGGGCGGGTTCCGGCCCTAGTAGATGGGGGGGGGGGGGGGGGGCGGAAGTACCGTTCGAGCGCTCGGTAAAGGTCCTGGGGGTTTTTCTTTCGGATGACTTTCGCTGGGGTGAGCAGGCGGTGGCTGTGGCGCGGGTGGTAAATGCGTGTTTGTATAGGTTAAAAGTATGTCGCAATCTCCTGCCTGTGGATGCGCGGGTTTCGCTGGTGAGGGCTCTGGTCACTCCGCTAGTGGATTACTGCAGTGTGCTGCTGTTCGGGGTCTCGAGGGAGGCTGGCAGGGTTGTTGACGTCGCTTTTAATTCGTGCGTGCGATTTATTTTCGACTTGGACTGGAGGGAACACGTCACTCCCTACTATCGCCGCCTGGGGTGGCTGAGGGTGTGCGAGAGAAGAGAGTTGAATCTATTGTGCGCGGTTCATTCGGTGCTGGCTGATGGTAGGCCGGGGTACTTGTGGCGGCTGTTTAGGTGGGTGGTGGCGAGGGGGGGTGTCGTGACTCGCGAGAGGCGTGGGCGGCGGCTCGAGGTTCCGCGCTTTAGGACGGAGATGCGTAGGGGCGCTTTCTGTGTTGCGGGGGCTCGGGGGTGGAATGCGCTTCCGCTGGAGATGCGGGGTTTGTCGAGGGGTGAGTTTCGGGCGGCGGTGTGGGGGGTGCTGCTGAGCGGTGCGCGCGTGGTGCCTGTGGCATCGTAGGCTTAAGCGTAGGCGTAGTGATAGGTTGCGGTAGTTGTTAAGGTTTTTGTTTATATAGCTTCGTGCAATTATATTTCTTTGTTATTGCGTTTAGTTTTAGTTTATTATTTAGGTTCTTTAGGTTCTTTAGGTTCTTTAGGTTCTTTAGGTTCTTTAGGTTCTTTAGGTTCTTTAGGTTCTTTAGGTTCTTTAGGTTCTTTAGGTTCTTTAGGTTCTTTAGGTTCTTTAGGTTCTCTTTAGGTTCTTTAGGTTCTTTAGGTTCTTTAGGTTCTTTAGGTTCTTTAGGTTCTTTAGGTTCTTTAGGTTCTTTAGGTTCTTTAGGTTCTCTTTAGGTTCTTTAGGTTCTTTAGGTTCTTTAGGTTCTTTAGGTTCTCTCTTTTTAGGTTCTTTAGGTTCTTTAGGTTCTTTAGGTTCTTTAGGTTCTTTAGGTTCTTTAGGTTCTTTAGGTTCTTTAGGTTCTTTAGGTTCTTTAGGTTCTATCTCTTTAGGTTCTTTAGGTTCTTTAGGTTCTTTAGGTTCTTTAGGTTCTTTAGGTTCTTTAGGTTCTTTAGGTTCTTTAGGTTCTTTAGGTTCTTTAGGTTCTTTAGGTTCTTTAGGTTCTTTAGGTTCTTTAGGTTCTTTAGGTTCTTTAGGTTCTTTAGGTTCTTTAGGTTCTTTAGGTTCTTTAGGTTCTTTAGGTTCTTTAGGTTCTTTAGGTTCTTTAGGTTCTTTAGGTTCTTTAGGTTCTTTAGGTTCTTTAGGTTCTTTAGGTTCTCTTTAGGTTCTTTAGGTTCTTTAGGTTCTTTAGGTTCTTTAGGTTCTTTAGGTTCTTTAGGTTCTTTAGGTTCTTTAGGTTCTTTAGGTTCTTTAGGTTCTTTAGGTTCTCTTTAGGTTCTTTAGGTTCTTTAGGTTCTTTAGGTTCTTTAGGTTCTCTCTTTTTAGGTTCTTTAGGTTCTTTAGGTTCTTTAGGTTCTTTAGGTTCTTTAGGTTCTTTAGGTTCTTTAGGTTCTTTAGGTTCTATCTCTTTAGGTTCTTTAGGTTCTTTAGGTTCTTTAGGTTCTTTAGGTTCTTTAGGTTCTTTAGGTTCTTTAGGTTCTTTAGGTTCTTTAGGTTCTTTAGGTTCTTTAGGTTCTTTAGGTTCTTTAGGTTCTTTAGGTTCTTTAGGTTCTTTAGGTTCTTTAGGTTCTTTAGGTTCTTTAGGTTCTTTAGGTTCTTTAGGTTCTTTAGGTTCTTTAGGTTCTTTAGGTTCTTTAGGTTCTTTAGGTTCTTTAGGTTCTTTAGGTTCTTTAGGTTCTTTAGGTTCTTTAGGTTCTTTAGGTTCTTTAGGTTCTTTAGGTTCTTTAGGTTCTTTAGGTTCTTTAGGTTCTTTAGGTTCTTTAGGTTCTTTAGGTTCTTTAGGTTCTTTAGGTTCTTTAGGTTCTTTAGGTTCTTTAGGTTCTTTAGG